>CABEEJ010001894.1:92903-131450 GCA_901482245.1 Timema douglasi
CCCCCCCCTTTCCAAACCTTTTTCCAGCAGTAACCATTATGAGTGATAAGTTACTAGTATCTGCTCAAGTTCAAACACAACTTTAAACTATTGGTGTACCTGCCTGACCTTGACATTCCAAAATGCAGTGTCATCTGTAGGCCTATATGAAGATGTAGTGCTAATTCCATGAAGTAGTCTTGAAACCTGAAACTAGACTTAGTTGTTCTATTCAGAGCTTCCTAGTCAAAGATGAAGTTTCTCCGTGCTGTAATATTGTGGGATATTAATCAAGTAATGACACATTCTTCTGCTAGAAGTTTTTCTGCTTGTAGTGATCTTTTTAAAGTAATGTTTTCTGATAGTGATGTTACCCAGAAATTTCAAATGCATAAAGGTAAACTTGGAATTGTCATCGTGTATGGACTAGGTCCTTTTTTCAAAAGCAAGCTTGCGAATATGGTTAAGCAATGCTCATATTATTGTATTTCATTTAATGAGAGCATAAATACTCTGGCTCAAAAGATCCAGATGGATGTTGTTGTTCGCTTCTGGAGTGAAAATGAAATTCGTACAAGATATTTAACATCTTGCTTTTTAGGTCATGCAACAGCTCAACTTTATATCTTCATTAAAAGACAAGGGCTTGGATCTTTAAAAAAATGTTTCAAGTTTCCATGGATGGACCAAATTTAAACCTCCAATTTTTAAGTGATCTCAAAAGTTACTTGAAGGAAGGTTCTCCACAATATCCTGAGCTACTGGAATTTGTGACTGGTTCTTTACACATTGTCCATGGTGCTTACAAAACAGCACATGCTAACTCTAGTTAGACTATGGTTTTTGCGCTCACTATATTTATATACTATATTTAAAGATTTTCCAAGAACACGTGCAGACTATCAAAGATTATAACAGGATCATTTATTTTCTCGATGAAGTTTTGTTCTATTAGATGAGTAGAAAACTCAAGGGTATTAGACAAAGCAATTTCAATGCTGCCATATTTAAAACATTATTTTTATTCTAACAAGCATCCTCCAAAATCTGATAATTTTCAAACATTAAGCAATTTTGTGAAGGGTAAACTTCTGACATCAAAGTTGGGATTCATGCTTTCAGTTTCACTTGAGTTAGATCAATTTCTCACCGAATATCAGAGCATTCAACCTCTATTGACATTTATGTTTGCAGATCTATATAAACTACTTGAGCACTTGATGAACAGAATTGTAAAATGTGATGTAATGAATTCCGCAAATACTTCCAAAAAATGTTAGCCATTGATTTAAAGAAACCATCTAACATGAAATCATTCCCTACTGTAGATATTGGGTTTGCAGCATCAACAGCTTTGAAAGGAATTAAATACATCAAGATACTTCAGTTCAGAGGAGATTGTCAAAAATTCCTAGTTGATCTCTGCAACAAACTTTTACATAAGTGTCCTCTCTCCTACAAAATTGTCAAGGTTGCTAGTTGTTTCTCTCTCTCTCATTCATGGTTACTCTATCTGTTAGGACCTATAGGATAACTTCTGCATTATAAGTCCTACGAGACAAGAAACAATTATCTAGCATGCAAGCTGATGATGTAAATAGAGACTTCTTGTACTTTGTATCAACACAAGAAGTTATTGACTACCTTAAACAATTCACTTCAAGTGGTGACCAGCTTGATAAGTTATTCATGAATATTTTTTCTAAAGAAAATGCATCCCAGGAACTACAAAATGTCACTAAAAATATGCTTGTTCTCTACCATAGCAATGCAGCAGTTGAGCGAAGTTTTTCTTTGAATAAAGAATGTCTGGTTGAAAACCTACATGAGGACAGCCTTATTGCTCAACTTGTAACTTATAATGCAATCACTGATGTTGTGGGTCTTCTAAATATGACAATTTTAAAAAGATGATTCATGCTGTGAAGAATGCATCAAGAATAAGGAAAGAAGCTGTTGAAAAGAAGAAAAAGATTGAAGTAGACTTAGGTCAAAAAAGAAAAACAGCATTTGAAGAAATAAGAAAATTAGAAGTGAAAATAACAGTTTTGCAGAAAGCAAATGAAAAGGCAGAAGTGTTAGAACATGAAATGCAAAAACTGAAAAAGTTTTGTGGTTGAATGACTTTTAACTTTTGTCTACATTCTAAAAAAATATTTGGTTTTTGGGTTTTATCAATTTAATTTTTAACAATGTTAGGTAACTGCAATTATCTTTATTTCCAAGTAATTTTTATCAACATAATATTTGTTGGTTAGTTTTCATTGAAGATTCTGTATCTTTATTACTATATATATATTTATTTATTTACTAAACAAATTCATTATCAAAAACATAACTTGCGGGAAGTATCAACTGTAAAGGAGTGGTGGGGATAATAGTTTTTGTGGTAGAGTAAACTCCCTGGCTGGAATCATTCTTTGAAGTTGTGTCACCAAGGCTGATTACTTATACCTCTAAAGTTCTAAGAGTGTTTGTGGTAGAGTAAACTCCCTGGCTGGAATCATTCTTTGAAGTTGTCACCAAGGCTGATTACTTATACCTCTAAAGTTCTAAGAGTGAGGTGAAATCACTTACCACTTTTGCCAGGAGAGATATTTTCTCATACCTTCCAGGGTTCTTTATATGCCACATGTAACTGACGGCTTTACTGTCCCTCCAAGCATGTCAAGCTATGATTTTTTCTCGCTCAGGAAAAAGCCTTCAGCCTTTGTTGGATTCGAACCCACAAACATCGTGTCCTGAGGCGAGCACTTTACCCCAAGACTACCGAGGTTAACAATGGTATAGGTCATTCAAAAAATGGTGTGTGTGTGTGTGTGCGCGCGCACATGCACGTGCATTAAAGATGGGTTGGATCCACCTTTTTTCAAATCTAAAACATCATTTTGCCATCAAATCCCCAATTAAGATTTGAATTTTAGAAAATATTGTAAGTATAAGTGTTTAGCTTTCCCAATAACTAGGATTTTTTCCTTCACTTCTAATTTTGTTTACATTAAATGGCAAATTAATGATCTGGGGTTTGGTTATTAGGTTTTTCTATCATTATTTTGGTTTTAACCACAAGAAACTATATAACTATTTTAATACCTTTAAAAAATGACTCAAACCTAGTACCTATTTAAAAAAATGATTATGATTTGAGTATTGAATCCATGAATATTGCTTGTAGGTCCTAGGGTCCCATCATTAGTATATACTAAAATATATGTGTCAATACACTGGATTCTTGATGTACATTTTTTTAACTATTACAGACCTAGGCATATCCTAACTTTCTATAATTTTATGATTTTGAAATAGGGATTGTTTGTCTCTGAGTAGCTTTCATATATACTGGATTTCTTAAAAAATAAATACTGGAAATATACTGGAATTTCAATACAATAGTCAGGTAGACATCCTGCTTTTACTTTGAAAAGAACACAGTTCACACTTAAAATTGCTGCCATTGGACAAAGAGGTAATGGTTGTCTCTTAAAGAAAATCGATCGTCACTGTCCAATCCCCGACCTAGGCTTCATTCTATTGGAACTCATCAGGAAGGAGTGTGAAACGTGCAACACAACTTTCTAAAAGATGAAACCATAAAAACACAAAAGGTAGAAAATGGAAAATGGTAAAGAATGATAGAACACATAAATAGGAGCATGTAAAAGGTATAACATAAAGGACAAACACAAGAAAAGGACATTGGATGGGAATATATAATATAGCTCTATAAGTAAAACCTCTTTTCGTTTTATGATACAATTGTATTATATTTGGGAGTAGGTACATGAAAGGTGGATAGAAACATATAAAAAGGATGAACACAACATTACATTTACAATGAAAAGAAGAACACATTTCACACTTTACATTGCTGCCATTGGACAAAGAGGTAATGGTTGTCTCTTAAAGAAAATCGATTGTCAGTGCCCAATCCCCTGACCTAGGTTTCATTCTATCGGAACTCTCACCTCCCATTGCTCAGAAAACTATACAAGACTGACACCTTTGTCTGTGTTCCTATCAGTGTTTTAAAAAGAATTTTGTTTTAGGACTTATGTTGGCATGCCATATAGCCTTAGGTCTTGTGAATCTAGGTCTCGTGCTGTTAGCTTGTGAGGTTAGGTCTTGTGGGGTTAGGTCTTATAAAATTATATTCAGTGAAGTTAGGTCTTGTGACGTAAGGTCTTATAAAGTTAAAGTCTTGTCCACTGCCTTTTTGAACAGTTAAGGATATTTTAAAGTAATCTATGAAAAATTAATTTTAGGTTCAGTGCTTTTAGGTCTAGCGAAGTTAAGAGCTATAAAATTAAGTGTAGTAAAGTTAGGTTTTATAAAGTTAGCTGCTATGAAGTTAAGAAATTTAGTTTAGGATGTTGTGACTTTAGGTTTTATAATTTTAGGTCTACTGCCGCATGTCCGTATATTTATATATACCCATGCCTATGTTTGCAACATAAAACTTTATATTGTATGTGCCATTCTTGAATATATATTAAGGTGGTGATCTAATGAACGCAAGAAATGGTCAGACTATTTGCAGTTTTTATGTAAAACCAGTTTTGATCAAAATAAATCAAATATTCCTTCATCACTTTTAATTTTCTTCACATTGTGGCCTCAACAATTCTTGAAAATGTGTCAAGGATGTCCCAGAATTTAATGACAATATTTTCTCTTTATTTAAAAAGTTTATCATCTAATTCCGCTATGCTTGAGCAGATATTCAACAACTGTTGATATCACTATGTGAAGAATTTTTTTAAGCACTGCACTGCAGTGGATTATATGCTTAAGTACTAATTATGCTAATGTGTTAGGAATTGTGAAGGTTGAATTTTAGATTAAATGAACTCGGAGAGGGAGAGTGGAAAACCATTTAGGAAAAACTACCCCCAGTTCACGAGACCGAGATTCAAACCTCGATTTCCCTATCCTTGGCAGTCTAGCTCAACACAAAACTAGTGTATTAGCTAATTACGCCAACGAGGCAGGTTGTGAAGAAAATTAAACTCTATGTATAGAAGCGATATTTTATTTAGTTTCGCCATAAAATTGTTTTGCTATAAAAACTGCAAAAACACCGGCTTTTCCTCCTAATCCCTAGACCATCACCTTAATATCCATTATCAAAATATATAACATAAGTAATAAATTAGATAGGCTATAGTATTTAATCACTATGGAAGTTTTTGAAAATACTTATTTTGTTTTTTTGTCAGTGTGTTTAACTACCCATTCAAGTTAAACTCATATGTAATAATTTCACTTATGTATCAGGGTTGATGAAGGTTGAATTTAGAAGTATACCCACATTTTCATGTAAGGAGATTGTTTAGGAAAAACCACCCTCAATTACACCTCACTGGGATTTGAGCCCTGACCACCTTGTTATTGGCAGTCTAGTGTACTATGAAGTAGCGCCTCATACCGTGCGGCCACCAAAGAGGATGAAATTAATATTAATAAGTTGGTGGTATAAACATAGTTTAGTTGGGAAGCTTACACGCCTAAATAAATGTGAACATTTATTACTATCCATTTATTATAAAGTTTTCAAATAGACATTTGTGGTAAATTAATGGTTTGTGGTCTGGTTTTTAACTTTGTCAGATAATTATGTTGGGTTAAACCACCAGAAAGGAGCATAAGACCTTTAAATCAAGTCCCAATCAAAAATTTGAAAAATATATATTTAAAAAAAAAATTTAATTCAATATTTCCTCTAATATTTGAATCTCAAATATCCTTAAAAATTTTATGATTCAATGGTATGTGTATTTAAAAAAAAATCATTTTCTGAGCTGTTATACCATTTTCAATTTGCATTCATGTACAAAATTACTTTTTTTTAATAAGGGGTTCGAGGAAGGTAGTAACCATAGAAAAGAAGCTCGACAGCCATAAATATATCAGTCCTGTAATCAAAGAGAAGTCTCCCATCAATAGCTCATCAGAAAAAAGTCTAGAAGTAAAACCAAAGATTCATTCTACTACTGAAACAGTCGAGCTGACAGAAAATCAGACTGAAACAACAGCCCTTGCTACACATGGGCTAGACAATATGCTGCACCTTCACTCAAACCCTCTAACCTGGACCAAAGATGATGTGTACCAGTTCCTGACCAGCACCGACTGTGTGGATTTAGCTGATAAATGCAAGGAACAGGTATTTATTAATTTAATTCAGATTATATAACTTCCTTCCCCCTCACCCGCCATCATGACAACCACCAGGGTATATTCTCTGCTAGGCATTGCTGGGCTTTACTGGTGGTGGCATATATATAACCGACTGCTGAGGTTGGGGAACCATGAAATTTCGGTCACATTGCCCCCATGAGATGTGATGATTATGTTAAAGAAGTTTTAAACCTTACTTAAGCTTAATTAACTAGATCATGGTGACCATAAGAACGACTACCCATTGGGAAAAATACCTGTGATCAGGCTGAGAATCATACTCAGGACTCAAACCCAGGACTTATAGATTAGTAGCCAGGAAAGTTGACCACTATACCAAGAGGCTGGCCGGATTATCAAAACTATCTCTTAAGCATTTTAAAGCAAAAATTCCATCTTAATTAAGCCTGCAAGGAGCTACCAAAATTTCAAATCATAATAGATACCAAATTCTTATTTAATGGGATTTAATTTGAAATGATTGGATCGACACACATTATTTGACTTATTAAATTTAAAATTTCTGAATTTTGTAGTGCGTAAATAAAGAAAAAATCAGCTTTAGTTTTAGGAGAAAAAAAAAAAGCTTTTTTCTACATAACAAATTTAATGATTATTTTTAAATAATAGTTGAAAAATTACACCTGCAAATCTAACCCAGCGCCTTGGACTTCACATGAGTGAAATCAGCTTTCGTGCAATATTTTTCACTATGTACTCATATTTAAATTAATTTATGGGAGCAGCTATTTATCTGTTACTAAAAATCATTTCAACCTTGATGTTTCTTATGAATAGTATGTATAGGCACATAAACTAAGTAAATTGGCCTATTTCTTCGTTTAATCTATCAATGTACCTTGAAATTTACTGTCAACTTTTATTGTAAGTGTGTAGATCTTAACCCTCTAACCCTTGTTCGTTGTTACCTTTTTATTTTAGTTAGCAAAAATTAAAATAATAATCATGGCTCTGTGTGTGTGGGTGTATATTTACTATCTTAGTACTAAAATTCAGGGCTGTGAAGTCGGCACGACAAGCCTTCGGCTCTTATATTTTTCAATTGTATGACATGGACTCCTTCATAAATGTATCATCATCATCATCATCAACTGTTTCAAGCCCTTGGCTGGGCCAGTCTAGTAAAATGCCTCCATCTTCCTCTATCCTTTCACCTCTCTCCCTCCTTTATTTTATTCCATTCTTCTCCTTTCACTAGAACACTTTATTTTATCTGCTCCTCCCATCTCTTTATTGGCCTCCCCTGCGGTCTTTTTCCCACATACATCATATCCAACATTTTCTTCGTCATCCTCATCACATGCCCATACCATCTCAGTCTTGCTTTTTCTACTATCTCTTGTACTAACTGTACCCCCATCCCGGATAACTTAATTCCTAATCTTATTTTTCCTCATGACAGCTTACATTCTCCTCACAAACTTCATTCCCATGACCTCCAGAAATTTCAAAAGTATATTGATAATTAGTAATACAAAATTTATGGCAATAAAATTCATCAATACAGATTTCTTCATGTGAAGCTTCTTTGGCATTGTGAATTTATATTTGAATAAATTGGTCAATTTAGATTCTAAATATTGGTCTTAAAGAATAAAAAATATATAAAATTAAGATTATATATCTAACATAATATATTGTTATAATATTATACCATAAGTTTTTATTTCTAAGCCGGAGGCAGTAAATTTTTACTGACTCTGACTCCATCCAAAATTGCTTCAGACTCCACAAATCTGACTCCACAGCCCTGCCACAACTTGTATTTTTGTTAGCTAACATTTTTTTTTACCACCCATTCAGGTTATATGCCCTTAGCTAACTTTCAGATTGAGTGCTCTTATGAGTTATTAATTGTTTGCTTATTTATCTAGCTGATTGATGGACATGCCTTGATGCTGCTGAATCTACCAACCATTCAAGAATATCTGTGTGTAAAGACTGGCACAGCTTTGAAACTCTGTTATCTTATTGAGAAAATCAAGTTAGCGTTTTACATTCAATATGGGGATTCATTGAGTGAACCATGAAAATGTGATATATTGTACTTCTTTGTACAAGCCTGAGTGAGATATTTATTATATTCTAAAGCTATATTTATTTATTTTGTTAAAAAACACATAACTACAAATGTTATCTGTAAGTATTTTATTAAGATTTTATCGATGCCTAGTTATTAGGTGTGTGGGAAGCTTTAAAAACTTCAACTTCTCTTTGAATATTTGTTTCCTTCGACTTCGATTCAAAAGTAAAATTCTGGATTTGACAACGCTAAAACAAACATTAAAAGATATTAATTTTCTGCTGTTATCTCCATCACAAATTAATGTTTGCATTAAAAAAATATAAAATAATTAAATTATATTTTGTGATAATAGCTTAATTTATCATTTTAATATTAAATATATTAATAATGTTTAAAATATAACATTTCATAAATTATATTTTATATCTTACATTTTTATAGTTATACATAGTATAGTATTTTTTATCCAACATAAATTTTTTTTAACATTTAAACTTTGACTGCTTCAGGAATATCTTATATTATTTGATTCGTTTTACTTCAAATTAAAAAAGTGGACTTCACACACCCCTATAGTTATATATTTCACAAAAAAAATTTTTATGTCTTATTTGGAATAAAAGAATAAATTTAGATTTTTCTCTTCAAACAAGTTCAAAACTCTGACTTTGAGATTTGTTTTTTCATTAAAAAATATTATAAATGTGTTGATAAATTGTAATAAAAGTTCATTTATTTTATGAAAATAAAATGAACCTGTCCATTGTTCTAATAAAATAAGATTATGTTATATTTTAAAGATAGAAAATAAATAATATATTGTTTCTTTTTACTTGTTGCCATCAACAAATCCCTCATTCCTTTATCCATCTATCAACTTTTTTTTTACAGCATTTGTGTTATTTTTGTTACTTCTTTGTGTCCCTCTTTGTTCAGAGAGAGAGATACAAAGTGATGTAAAGTGGTTAGGGAGGTTTGCTTCTTAGTTCTTGAAAATATCATATATATTTATTTTTCAACGTTTATTTTGTTAATTTATTCTTAAACAGCTTTGATAGGGCATACTTTATTTTTTATCAATCCCCACCTTTTTATGTTTATCAGTTAATAATATATTCTCATTGTCAGTACAATAATTATAACACATCTTAATTTCAATTGTAATTTTGTTTATTAAGTTAAGCCTATTGGTTATTTATAGCCTTCGGCATGATTTCAATTGTCTATTCTCGGGAACCTTAATCTATACTTACCAGTGCCAAATTTAAGGGAAGGTGATGGGGGTGATTTCCCCGGGACCCCAACAAAACCCCACAGGAAAGATAACATAAACTCTAACATACATGTTTGCTGCAAACAAATCAAGTACTAATTTGTGTATAATGAGCATTTATATGAAGTCATTATGTAGCCTGGCATGGTAACCCAGATATTTGGGGTTGTTTTTAGATCATTTTTAGCTTGGAATCAAGTAAAGGGGAATAATCACGCGAAATAGGGTAAATGTAGTGTGAATGTCAGCCGATTAGCGAGAAGTTTGTCTTGTGAGAGAAAGAAGATAGTGGTTTAGCATGGTGATGCGGATTTCATGCCAACAGTTATTGAGGAGCGACAATGCCAATTAAATGTGCTCACCCTCTGATGCGTTGTGTGGCTAGGAAAATTTCTTCTGCCAGGTAAACTTAAAAGTATTCAAATGGTAAACCGCCCACTGGTGTTTCGCGTTGCGATCAGTCGACGCGAGAGGTCTTGGAAGCAACCATGTGACGATGCATATACACACAACACACCAGTGGGTGGGGGTAGGGGAAGCAAGGAGTCAAAATATTTAATCTTAGTCACCCTTCGAACACTTGAAGTATCAGGTTAATTTCCTCTACTTTGTCACTTGGCAGAGAATGAGTAACGTGCTCGCATTTTAATTACTGTATTTTGTGTGGCTGCCGCCTGACATATCTTGGAAGTTTTTTTTAAAGGTATGCTGTTCACATTTAACAGATTAGTACCCATCAAAAGACTAGCTTTAATATTTTTTCATTGTATTTCATGCAAATTTAATATGAAATTTGAATTTATTATTTAAAAATATTTTCACTCGCAGTTCAGTCACTAGTCATAAAGAAACAACCTACTTCCACAATGATAAGCTCTGTACTGTAGGGACTGGATGTGATGCAGAAAATATGATGCTTCTTTTCAACGAAACAGTGGGTGGACATCGCTGAAATGCTTATTTTCATAACGCTATGAAAGGCATCAGTGGGCGAGCACCTTGCGGCGAGGATCTTATTACTTCCTGTTTATATGTGTGGAAAGTTAACAGGCACAATGAGTCAAATGCGATTGGAAAGGAGTACAGCCCTCATAATTTATAATCAACCATAAATATTTGTCTATGTGAATGTTAATATTCTTTTTTTTCATCTTCATAATGCAAAGGTTTTTTTCTTTCTTTTGTGCCCTAAATATATTCATTAACTTACTAAAAGTTAGTTATTCCCGTAAAATTTTTCCTGGTTTCTTCACCATATAATAAATAATCATACCCCCGATAGATTATTATTATTAGCACCGCGTCTTACTACCTGTTCTGGTTATACGCACTTACGTTAATGTGTAATGGTAGGGTGATTGTGAGATGAAATGGAGGACCTACAGTTTAACGTGGAATCCGAACCACGTTGGAGGCCTGGCATTCCTCACATTCACAAGATGTCTTGTCAGAGGTGAAGGAAGGGTTTGGTAATCAGATAAATCTTTGCCGGGATCGATGATTGAACCCCGGCTGCCAGCATAGAAGTCTGACACCTTACCCCTAGACCACCAGGTCACCCTCCCCCAAGATAGCTCATGCTTTTAAACAAAAGCACCGAATGCCATGGAGCAAACAACTTTAAAGATGTGTGAGATGGAAAACTTGTAGCGATTTTTTGAGCTACTAATAGTCACACCAAATAAATCTGTAATTTTTTTTTATTAAAACTAAAATATAGTATGTGTGCAGGGGCATATGTTTAAAATGTGCATTACCTAAAAAAAACTTTGGAATCTCACACACCTCACTTTTATCCCAAAACTATATGAACATGGCATTGTGAAATAAAGTTTATACTTATCAATCAAATATATCTAAACATTAATAATCCTACATATTTTTACACTGCTTTCAATTTACAATCCAATTTTCATAAGAGCCTTATGTTATCCGACAGCTAAGAAGGCTACTTACTATGTTTGCTTACACATATTTGTATGTCAAATCTTATTTGCCACTATCACTTTTGATAACTCAATACCTGTAAAATAATACTAATAATTTTATAGTAAGTGTATAACCCAAATGGGTAGTAAGGCACGATGAGAGGTAAAAAAAAAGTCGTGTTGAGCTAGATCACTGAGGACGAGGAGATAATGATTCAAATCTCGGTCAGGTGAACAAGGGGTGGTTTTTCCTAAATGGTTTTCTACTCTACCTCCACGCATATGCGATATCACTTCCTCTAAATTCAACCATTCGTAATCACTTTGTACTTAAATTTATTAACCGAACGGGTAGTAAATACGGTGCTAAAATATAATAAAATAAATAAATAGAAAAAATGTAGGCTCATAGTAAAATGTTAACAATGTCGACAGCAAAAAAATGAAAAATGGACTGTAGTGAAGTTGTCTTATTGGCATGCATGGGTAGGCTTAATGAGTTTGACATTTACCCAAAAACCGAGGCTTGATTATGAATTTTTGCATTAAATTATATAATTTTTCATCTATAGATCCAACCATATATTTAGCTCTTGTCACATTTATAAGTTTGATAGCATGGATGTGTGTGTATTCATGTAGATGAAATATTGATAAAACATCAAATAAATAAATAATGGTGCTTGGATGTCAATTATTAAAACATAACTAGTTAATAGTTATTAAACTATTCATTTTTTTCAACATGATATTCAATTAAAAATTTAAAAGTTTCAACGTGAGTTACCATGGTTACGGTGAGTTTACTGTGACAATGATGCCAACAGTAGGGCGTTGACCTATATAGGTAGGTACTAAATAAGTATATTAGCCAATAACTTCATTTAATGCGTTGTTTAGTAAAATATGAAATAAATTACATGTTTTTACAGATAAACAAATATTAAAGTGCCGCCAAACTGATAAATAAAGGTAAACAAAGCGGATTTAGAATAAAAAGAGAGACCCACCTTTACTACGAAAGTCAAACCACTTTAGGATATTGTCGTGCTGCAAAATAATTATATTTGGACACATATGAATTTGAAAAATTAATTCAAACAGTACAAACCTCATTATTTTTTTATAATATACTAGGAGATTACTGCGCCATGAATAGTTTTTGTTTTACTAGATTTACAGTAAATGTGTACGTGACTCATTGATCACGTGACTTGTAAAGTGCATTAATGGGTGTAGGGAGAAATGTATTTAACATTTATTATCTTATAAAAAGTACAAAGATCATTTAAAAATATAACCAACGAATTAAAGGTAATCCAAATAATTAAATGATTACTTTCATGACTCTTTTACAAGTGATTCGTTTTTGTCGCATTGTCCCAGGAGCCATTTAATCAATAGGGCTACACCCGTCAATTGGACTTGCATGTTCGGCAATGGTATGAAGTGAACGAAGCCTGTGTACTGGACTTTTATTTAATAACACTTGTTAAATACTCCTTTAAATATGATTTCACTGCCGTAATATTATTTCAAACTAATCACTGGTGTATCCTCTCTCACTTGTCCGTGACATTGAGTAAATTTGTGCAGTAAGTGTAGAATTGAAGCATTTTTCAGTAGGTGTCCAGTTTCCGTTTGAGTCTAGCCGCAGGGTGTATTCGTTCTGAGTTAGATCATCCTTTGGTTTTGATGATTCAAAGACTTCCGATTTTCGTCAAGGCTATTTTTACCGATGTGATAGTATAAGGCCTATGAAGCAATTTGTTAGGATAGACCCATAGTTTATTGTATACCGCAGTTCATATGCATAGTACCGTTATTTTATTTTTCAGCTAGCCTATTAAACATGGAAGCAATGCACAGGATAGCATGGATTTTTCTTCTGTCATTCTGCGTGTTACAAGTAACATCAGTGAGTAAGTATTGCATTTGAGTTGATTAAGGCTATCCTAAAGATTGTAACATATTTTATTGGGATTGCAAGTCTACACAAATTAATATTATATTAAATAATTTAGTATTGTATATAGGCCCTACCAATTTTTAAACTGAGATTATTGGTCCACCCAACACTTTGATTCAAATATTTGATTGGTATAAAATTTATTTTCAAAAACACTGGTCACTGGTTTTTGTCTATTTGCTTTAAATTAGCTCTGGATTTGGTACAAATATATGGATTAGAAACTTCACCCTTATAGAGGCTGCAAGATTCTTTAATTTTTCTTATATCATAGGCCCTTTGAGGATACATTCTATATGTTTAACAATTTTTAAACACACAGACAAAAGCAAATTTCCATTGTTAACAATATTGATATTGTAAAATAATTCTATATTGTTTAAAAAAATTAGTTTAACTTGTATTAGTATAGCCTATAACTTAAAATGGTTCAAAAGGTCACTAAGGCACCAAAATTATTTTATGCTCAATACACATTAGCTACCGGTAAAACACTTATTATTGATTTAAGCTTGGTTATGATAGTCTGTTATAAACATAAATAATAACAAGCACCAAATAATCTCATCATTTGAGATTGCTTTTCCAGTTCTAATCGAAATATGTGATATTATAGTTTGGATTGTTTCATTAAAAGATGTAGGTCTAGCATACAAAGTGTTTTTAGGTAATCAAGAATTAGGCTTGGGATGTAAAACAATTCGGCGTTTTACGATCAAGGTGGGGTTTTGAACACATCACCAGGTATATATGGTTGGACATCTATTCAAGCACTCAATCTGAGTCATTGCACATTGCATGCAATGTTACACAATATGGCATCATGTTATCGACAAAATTAGGTAGGTTTTCCTTATTTTTAAATTTTTTATAGAATTATACAATATTAAGTTTGTCATCATTGGAAAGTTTCTTTTGTTTTATGCATGCAGGCCCTATGCTAACAAATATAAAATTTATCATTATATGATATACAGTAGAAATAATTAAAGAAGCCCTCTGCGCACACCACACCATTACCTTAGCCTAATTCCTTATAAAACAGCGAGGTTGAAGTGTACACTCCTCTACTAGGTCGACCCTCCTGAATATGAAAATTACTCTTTATTTCCATGGGATGGGAAATCTCAATTCTTATTGATTTTTTAAAATTATTTGTTTATCAATTGTTGTTAGGCTAGTCATTGGGGTAATTGTCACGTTCACGTTAGTTTAAATAGGTTAATTAGGCATACCAGCTACTTAAGCTATTCAGTATTTTAGTTACACAAAAGTGCTCCGTCCGACAATAGACTCCTCCAATACCCCTCCAAGTTCAACATATATAATTTAAAATGGACTTGTGCAATTTACTGCAAAAAGTATTTTTACATTAACTTTATTCAAATTACATTTTAGGCAGGAAAATGACTTTTCCTTGATCTTTTTTTTTAGTTTTCTCACAAAAAAAAAGTGTTGAAATAACCCTAACCAAAATACTAAACAAACGCAAATATATTGAAGGAAGGGGGTGGGAGCTCTTTATAACCTTATTCCTCATGAAATCAGCTAATTTGAGAATATCATTGTGGACCCCCATCTCATTTTTGCTTTATTTTATTTCAATTTTTTTTTATGTATGGCAGTATTTTGAAGAAAAAGGTGTTTCTTGCTAAAAGTTTCTATGATTTGGATTGTAATTACTTTAAATAAAGCCATTAAAATAGTCAAAGTTAGATCAGCCGTTTTGCCGATTTTAATTAGTTTGTTGCTTAGCCCTATTATTATTTTCGAGGTTAATAGGTTGTAGCAACAAGTTGATTTTTTAATCTAAAAGATTAATTAGATTCATTAGAAATCATAGTAAGCAATCTGATCAAAATTGATAAAATACTGAAATAAGATTTGGCTAGTTAGTAAGCCTTCTCAAAGGGAGTTATAATGTAAATAAAAGTTGAAGAGCACTTACTACAAAACCATAAATCTCAACTGTGATCATTAGGCCTAACCATTTATATTATTAACATCATAGGCTTACTGTTGTAATTGGCAATGATGCAATAGATTATGGGTGACCTGGTGGTCTAGGGGTAAGGTGTCAGACTTCTATGCTGGCGGCCGGGGTTCAATCCTCGGTCCCGGCAAAGATTTATCTGATTACCAAACCCTTCCTTCACCTCTGACAAGACATCTTGTGAATGTGGGGAATGCCAGGCCTCCACCATGGTTCGGATTCCACGTTAAACTGTAGGTCCTCCTTTTCATCTCACAACCACCCTACCATTACACATTAGCGTAAGTGCGTATAACCCGAACGGGTAGTAAGACGCAGTGCTAATAATAATAATAATAATAATAGATTATGTAGTCTACCTGTTATTCATATGGCTAAGATTATGTTTTAGTAATCTTTTCCACTAAGGGAAGCTTTCAGTTAAGTTATTCGGTATTCCTAATGGCAACTTAATTATTTAAAATCATTAAGTGTAAGCTATTATTTATAATTTTTAAATTTATTAACCTAAATTATTTGAATAAATATTGCACTGGTGTCAAAGACTGGTGCTACTCTTAGCCCCATTTGTGTCACTATATTTTCTCGAAGAGATGAGTGATTTTAATAGAAAAAAGAATAAATTAAGATTAAATTCAAAATCTCTTAATTCATTTTAAGAATGATTTTTATTCAAGGGTCTTGAACATAGATGAATTAAGGACTCTATAACAAATGTGTGTTCACATTAATCACTAATAAGATTTATCAGTTAATATTTGATCAAGTTATTTTCATTATATTATTGTCATATTGTTTGTATTTAGTTGGCTATTTGATTTGTAAAATATTTTCTATCAATGAAAATTGTTAGAAATTAAAATATCGCAGCAATACCACATCTATAGGCAAAGTTCATCAATTGAAACTTTATAAATCTTAAATAGCCTTAGCAACATATTTGTAAATCATACTAAATACAGGTGATCCAAAAGTCACGCAACCCAAAGAAAAAAACTTAAATTTTGTACCATATAATATACAATATAAAATAAAACCAACTATATGCAAATTAATTACTGATAATGCTCAGCATTAACAGTTTTTCTAAAGAAAAGAGGACCTATCACCCTGCGACATGAAACTGCACACCACACACTCCACTCTTCTGACTGTGTAAGGCACCTCATAAAAAATGTATGTATTTTCAAAGTTCCAATATTACTGTTCTGACTGTTTATATAACCACTTAAATGAAACTAAGCGTCATTTGTGAAGAAAGGGCTGCCCCGTCCCTCACAAGTTCTCGGAACCAATCACAGTATTGCAATATTTTCAATTTTTCAGGTTCGTTGAGTTCATGGAGTGTGTATATTCTGGAAGGCACAAGCTTCAGCCGCCTCATACAACTCTGCATTGTTTGCATAATTCATTACAGTCTATCATGTTCTTTTTAAGGACTTCTTGGGTGATTGTTTCGAGTACTGCTTAATCTCATTCATATTTTCATTACTCCTGCATGACAGCTGTCAAGATCACTTCTATTTCACTCGTGCCTTATGTTTCATGAAAACATTGTACAATTTGGTATATTGTTGAGCTATTTGATATTCACAATTCTGTAAATCGACTGTCTGCATTCCGTGTACAAATTCATCAAAAAATAATGTTTCAGAATGAATACTCACTCTGCTAGTGAAAAACTCATCTTAGACTTTCAAATGCTGTAACTCAACTGGTTAGACTTAACAAGAGATATTAAGGTCATGCTGCCTGACCAACACTGCAACATTACAATGTTGCCATGCATGTAGATAACATGTTCTTTTTCCGTGCTCTTCCGTGAGAAATATCCTTGGAGAATCACGATTACACAACTTTTGGTTCACCCTGTTTGTTTAACTTTTATTTTTTTTTGTAATGGTATAAATAGACCCAAAAGACATTCGATATTCACAAGGATATTATAAAAAAAAATACTTCAAAAATATACTTTCTTGGCCACTCTGGCTTCTCAAAGTAAGGTTGTTATTGGGATTATGTGCACAAAGTGCACATTAAAATTGAAGTCTGTCGCACTAGTGGCTTTATAAATCCTAACTCGTGAAGTCAAAGTTTACAATTAAAAGGCAAATTTCAGTTTTAACATAGGCTCCCTATTCAAATATTATAGGCCAATGTTACACACACCTTTTATAAGTTCATGGTACACTTAACAAATTTAGTTGTTCAAACCATTACTAATTTGGATAAACAAGTTTTTGATTTTGTCATATATATTAAAAATATTAGTAAGCACAAATAAGTAAAAAAATGCGGACACTGCCCAGCTGCAACTTGTACCAGCTTCATAAGTGTCCTTTTTAACAGTAATGCGTGGCACTATGGACACAGCACAACTAATTAACTGCTGTGGTACACCATTGTGCCATATCACAATTAAATTTGTGAGGCAAAAGTTAGTTACAATTAATACAATATTTAGTATACTAAATTGATGATGACTATAGTTAGCTGTTGGAATTGTTGACTGTTAATTATATCACCTTGTTGCATATATCACAAGAGAAACAATGTTCCCATAGTCTAACTTTCTTAGGAATGGATTGGCCTTATAGGAAATACAAATTTTTTGTGACCAAAATTGATAACATTTTACTATTTCACTATTGTTATTTTATACAAAGGTATCAATACTGTAGTTAAGTTGTGACTTCCACAGATCATTACTTAATATATTTGATCAAAATACCTTTAGTGGCCGAATGGTCTAAGGCGTCAGTCATTCTCATGTTAGATATGCCTGCTGATGACAGGAAGATCGAGGTTTGAATCCTGATTGGGTTTACTGCGAGTGGTTTTCCCTAAATTGTTTTCCACTCTCCTTCCCCGCAAATGCGGGTAGATTCCCTCTAAAATGCTTCCTTCTTCATCCCTACCCTAATAGAAAATATGTCATATCTAAACAAGTAAAAAGATGCAATAATAAAAACACATTAATATCTGAGAGTAGAGCTAGAAATATTTTTCACTTGTCAGATCCTTTTTATGAAAATTGGACTGCACTCATGTTGTGAAAGTAAGTCACAAACACTAAGTAAAACTTAATAAACATTTGTACTTGTTATTGTAGCTCAGTGTAAATATTATAACTGACAAAAGATGGCCTTGGTTTGTGAATGTCTGAAGCCACACATTACCACATTAATTATTTGCAAATTCATTTTTTTAAATAAACCATTCAATACATTAGTTTCTTTCTTAAGCCAGCATGTTTTTGACACTACCAAAGGCTCCAAAATTTTATTTTTATTCGATCAACCATCAGCCAAGAAGAGATTAAGCCATATATCTGACATAGGGCTTATAGGATGATTAAAATTATTTAATGATATTTAATAAGATATCTGGGATTATTTTCTTTAATTATTGAATGTCCCCATTAAAATGATTATTTTTAGTGGTAATAAATACATTTTTTTGCTAAGACTTATACCTAGTATGTTTTAAATGATATGTAATTTTAATGCATTTTGACCAAATTTGTGTAGGGGCCTGTACACCAAACAATACTTCCTTAGGACACCATCACCATGATATCATTTTAATAAGGGATGACCAAAGTTGGAAAATAGGTGTTGGCTATCATTTTACCAACTTTTCTTTAAAGCAAGAGGTTAAAACAAATAATTATTTGAATTATGATTTTAACAGCTTTCTTTAAAAAAAGGTTGGTTAATTGTAATTAAAGGTAAATATAGTCATCTAGACCATAATAGAGGGTGGGGGGAGAAGGGGGAACCAATTACTATTTATCAAATTAGGTTAAAATTTGTTTATGACTAATTATATTTGAAACTATTAAGCCAAATTTCAAAACTATTTACTTACAAGTGATTGTAAGCAGTCCTAATTTAATATCAGCTGAATTACCATACTTGTTTTTACATGTGCTTAAAATTTAACACATAAGACTGTGCTTGGGAATACAGATAACCTTTAACTGGTAATATGATATGGTGCACAAAAAAAAACTCATCTAGAACCACAATGTATATTAAACTACTAAATTCTAACACATTCTTACTAAGAATGTCTTTATTAAGATTGTTATTCATTGTCTGAAGCATAAAGTAAAAAAAAAATTACTCATGCCCATGACGTAGGCTGTACTTTTTAAAAAAATAAAATAATGTCAAACAAAATAATATTGGAAAGAATTGGGAATTTGGCTGGGTTGTAGGTATCTCTTGCTTAGCCTTGGATAAATTATGAGCCACATGCCGCCCATCACATAAGTTTCATGTGGCCCACAAGCTTTTTCTATCTAGCTGGAAAAAAAAATTATGCTAAATATTAATAATACTTGCACTGCGTCTTTCTACCCATTTTAGCTATACGCTTAGTAATTAAACTAATGGATTAAGAATGGGTTGAATTTAGAGGAAGTGAACCCACATTTGCGTGGATGGAGAGTGGAAAACCATTTAGGAAAAACCACCCCCAGTTCACCTGATTAAGGTTCGAAACTTGATCTCCCTATCCTCGGCAGTCTAGCTCAACACAAAACTAGCACGTTGGCTAACTATGCCGAGTAGGGTTTTAGTGCTAAAAAATATATTACTAATGAAGAGTATACCATTTATATTCAACACACCGATGAACATTTACATGCAGGTTTATGAATCTCCCTAATTCTAATTTTCATCTGGCATAACATAAATGAGATTTTCTTTAGATTTGTAGCATTGGGGAAAAAAAAGAAGTTATTCCCTAACCATAATTTACTTCACTTATTTTTAATATATGAGAATAATATGCTATGTTTTTTATTCTATAGATTATAACCGCTATAGCCTCTAGGCCGTACCAAACTAAATCAAATAAACCTATATAAAAATACAAACCTTGTGCTACTGTCCCAAAATGTTTCCAATAGTGTGTATTCAAACAAAACTCTGGAACTATTTAGTTGTGTGTAGAGCAAATATAAAATTGTTTTATAAATTCTGAATTTAATTGCTTGGCTACCCACTTGTGGCTGAATGATCTAAGGCACTACTCTCGCAGTAGACTAGAAAGACTACCGATGATAGGGGGAGGGGGAGCTTGGTTCAAAACTCATTTGGGTGTACTGAAGATGGTTTCCCAAAATAGTTTTTCACACACTATCCACACTTCCTCTAAATATAACCTTATTAATTCCTAAAACCACTAGCATAATTACGCCTAGTATATAAGTGTATAATCTGAATGGCTATAATTCATTCATGACCTAAGTTTACTTGGATGACAACTCAAAATGTTACTAGAAGTAGTCCCTAATATATCACTACGCCAACAGCTGACATCTATCACTTTGGATGACTGTAATAAAAATGGGTGGTAATGAATTAATCTGATAGTTAACCACAGTAATTTAGGCCAATATTATTTATATATTTATTTGAGGACGAACACAAAGTTTATTTATCGTTTTATTCCACTTAAAAAAATATTCACACCACTTTCAACAAAAAGTCTAACATAGCTTCAAAATGACGACTGACGAATTTAAACCATATGGTTGAACATGACAGTAAACAAGTTTCTTACAATGATGCAGACACACAGTTGATGAAAATAATTTATTCAGCTAAATATTTTGAAATACGATAAAATAATCATAAAATCATTTATTGTGTGTAAAAAAATGACAAGAATTTTTTTAGTACTTTTAATTATGTTTAAAATATTGTTTTGAGTTGGATAAAAAGAAATTATTTAAAAAAATGAAATAGTATGAGAAAACAAGTTTACGTTATTTTAAATGTAATATATAACAGGTAATTAAAGATATTTACATTTATAACAAAACAGTGATCTTTTACAAGTGTTGGCAACTTAAAACCTAAAAATATGATTTTTGAACTGTCATCCAGGTGAATGGACTTTAGTAAGACATGATGCTAAAAGAAAATAGCTTAATATTTGCTAGAATATTTTATCTACAGCTCTGAGATCCTTTTTAATCACTGAAATTTTGTATTTATTCCCTTTCACTAAGTGCTAAATTGGTGTTAGAGCGGCAGGTGGTTTTATTTGTTTTGGGTAAAATCTCTTAATCACACTAGCACTTCTTCTGTGAATCTGTCCTGAGACAGGTATCTACCGGACATCTTCCATTTTCTTAGTAAAATTGTTCTCTTTAAGTGGTAATTAATTAGATTTTTCACACAAACTTTGCTAACTAAAGGGCGAGGTTAAGGAAGACAGTTTAAAGAAAGTACAGCCTCATTAGATAGGAGAGTGGATGATGAAATCACAAGTTGCTTTAAATTAAGAAAACCTCATATATTTGTAAAGTTTAAATGGTTATAACTTTTAATAAAGCACCAATTAAACAAAGTCATTACAAAGGGAAAAAGAGGTTTATAAATGCCCATGACAACACGTCAGAGTCCGAGATCATTTGTCTATCAGATACTTAAAAAATTATTATAATTAATAAATCGTATTTGGATGTTGTGTACCTCAATTTGGGAATAACTTCCTCACAGCAGCTCTACAGGTTTTGAATAAACAATTTAATTGATTTTATTCTCTTATAATTCTGCTTATGTTTTTACTCTGTAAGAACAAATAAATCATATTTTCATCATTGTAAAGTTTAAAAAAGGTTTTTACTATTTTTATGATTGTTTTATAGTTCAATCCCCGCCAAGGATTGTGAAACAACCTCCGACAGACGAGTTGTTGTTCCAAGTGGTTCAACAACAAAACGAGAACGATAAACCCTTCATTATTGAGTGTGAGGCAGAAGGAGAACCGGCACCAAAGTAGGCATTTGTTTATTTATATAGACGGAGTAGTAGGCTAATGCTAAATTACAGATTCCAAAGACTATTTATATACATTACTATAAACCTTTATTATCTCATTTTCAAACATAAATACACTCAATTGGTTTTATTGCTTAAAATATCAACATACAACCAGACTGTGAAGTTGGTAAGCCAAGCTTTCGATTTTGACTCTGCTATTTTTCTACTATCAGACCCGATTCTTTCAGAAGTCATATCCTGAGAATTGAAAATGACACGGGACTCGAACCCGGGACCTTTGGCTTAGTACGCCAATGCTCTAACCACTGAACTATTCAGGAATCATCTTTTGCCCAGGGTCATTCTTCACTCATATTTTAATGCAAAGTCTTTGATGGACATGGCGTAGATAAATAAATAATAGTTTTGGTAATTTGAGTCTTTCAGAAATTTACTGCGGTACAGATTATTTTATGGGAAGCTTCTTTGGCATTGTGAATTTATATTTAAATACATTTTGCCAATAAAATTTACAAATATTGGTCCTATAGAATAAAAAAAAGCATAATATTAAAATCATATTGTTATAATATTATAAGTTTTTATTTTGAAGCCAGAGTCAAAGTCGTTAGATTTTTACTGACTCCACAGTCCTGCTTACAACTGTTTAAATTATTTTTTTTACAAATGTGTTGTTTAATATTCCTGTGAATAAATGTCTATTCAACTCACATGTATTCATTTTGAACTCCACTGTAAAATTAGCATTGGTGTTGCAAAATAAATTAATGTACTAAGAATTATAATTTACTAAAATACTCACAACACTATAATATTTATAAAATTAATTTTATTCAATCACTGCAGTAACCTACTTAAGGAAATATTTGCGTGTGTGCTTTTTTCTTTAGGTATCGGTGGATAAAGAATGGCAAACACTTTGATTGGCAGGCCTACGACAACAGAATATCTCAGCAACCAGGAAGAGGAACACTTGTTATATCATCCCCCAGAGATGAAGATCTTGGTAAGATATTAATATCAAATATTATCATATTATTAAAGTTGTACGCACACGTCCAAACTTTAGGTTGGATAATATAAATATCCCTTAAACTAAATTATAGCTGAGAATCTTAATAAAGAGTATTTGTTGCAATTTCCATACAGGCTAGTATTAAAATTATTGGATAGTGTTAGAGCTGCAGATGCATAAAATCATTTAAATAAATTTGGTTAATCTCTTGACATTTTATCTGTGGTGTTCAGGACAGTACCAATGTTTTGCGGAGAACGAGTGGGGTATTGCAACATCCAACTCTGTATATGTTCGCAAAGCTGAGTTAAACTCTTTCAAGGATGAACTCCCAGTGACTGTGACTGCTCCGGAAGGAAAGCCCTTCAAGCTGACGTGTCAGCCGCCAGACGGATGGCCCAAGCCTAATGTCTACTGGCTCATACAGGTACTTTACCAAGATACAGTGTAGGGGAGTATGGTAGGGGTTAGAGGTGTGAATGGCTAGCAAGTTGTCCCCCAAACTAAGTGGAATTTAAAACTGCTATGTAAAATATTAACAATTTTATTTTCGCCTTCAGAACACTGATGGAGGTATCAAAAGCATCAATAACTCCCGCATGACTTTGGACCCAGAGGGAAACCTATGGTTCTCTAATGTCACCCGACTTGATGCTAGTGATGACTTTGTTTACGCGTGTGCTGCCACATCTTTTTTCAGGTAATGAGTTTGCAGAAAAACTGTAGTAGAAAAAGTTTGACAATGTCTATGAGCTTGGTTTATTAAAGTAATATTGATTGTGAGCCGAATGAGTTATGTTGTGGTTTGAAATTATTTCCAGAAATGAATACAAATTGGGCAACCGGGTGATGTTGAATGTGATGGCAACTGGAGTTTCATCCACACTGAATAAGCATGAGCCCACCAAGCAGTATGTGACTAGAAAGAATGAAGTTGCTCTTAGGGGGAAGAAGGTAGAGATGTATTGCATATATGGTGGGACGTAAGTACCTATAAAATACTTATATACTTGTTTTATCACTCATTTATATTTAATTTAGATAGTTTTTACATAGGACATTAAATTAAATTTGTGGAAATATACAGCGTTGATACTTACACCAGAAAAAACAGAAAAGCCAAGAAAAATTTTTAAAATCCTGAAATTTTAAGATAATATTATATTATTTTTAAACTGGTTGACAACTGACAGGTAAAACCGGGAATTGTATTTGAATTTGATTCACCAGGAAAAACATGGTAAAAGTGCTTGAATTTTGTTGTTTGTCGATAATTTAAAGGCAAGGACCACTCAAAATAGCTTATTGGGCAAGGTTCTTATTTTTTTTTTAATCCTGACACTTTATCAAAAGACAAAATTATTAGTGATCCCAGACATTAATGGTTAAGTTACCTACTTTTATCATATATCCTCTGTTTTTGAGTTAGATTAAATTAAAAATAGAAATAATTAACATATTTATTGCAAAAAATGCATACATGCAGTTATAATTTATTATATTTCTGTAATACACAAACTTTACATATGCATATACAAAAATAAGAAAATTAGAAAAGGTAATAGTTTTATAATAAGGAAAGTGATAAAACTAAAGGAAAAGGAAAAATAAACTATTAAGAGTAAATTTGATGAAGAAAGCCCACCTAGGGAAAGAGGGAAAATGTGGGAAGAGTCCAATGCACAAAGGTGACATCTTCTTCCTTTCCTTTCTTCTGTCTTCTATAGTAGAAGTAGTCACACACACATTTTAACACAAATATCATAATATTTCGGCATTGTTGCCTTTATCAAACACAAAGAAGAAGAAAGTACATAGTACACAAACAATGGATTACTCCATTTTGAATTTTTAAAAAGAAACTGTTAGAAACACATTGTACCTACTGTTTTTGGGAGCAAAGGTAAATTCCTTGATTAAGGTTAATATTTATAGAAAACTGATGATGCTGATAAAAAATAATAATAGATAAAAAAATAATGATAAGAAAAAATGTTTTTTTTTTTTTAAAAAAAATAGTAATAATAATAATGTTAATTTGAAAAATAAGAATAATATTGTAGAAATAAACTATCTTCTGTTGAGGTCTGGTGGTAATCTTGATTTGGTAATCCATTGGTGGGCCAGTTCCCACTGTCTAAGTTGAGAACTGTTGCACTGTTTGGGAAATGCTCTTAATATTTTGGTGGTGTAGCAGGTTTGAAAGTCCTGGTTGTGGGTACCAGTATGTATGGGTACAGGCTTGTCCGGATCTTTGTGGTTTGTGTCAAAACGATGATTGTTCATTCGCTGTCTGAGAGAACCTGTAGTGAGGCCTATATATTCTGCATCACATGATTTGCACTGTAGTTGATATAATTATCAAGTTATTGGTTTTGTAATTGTAATAACCAGGGATCTTGTATTCCAATTTGGTTATTTTGCTGTTGCATTTACACAAATAAGGACCCCCCACCATTGTGAGTAGCACATTTGTATATATGTTACTATTTAGTTAGTTTTCTCTCTACCCGTAACTAAGCACACATCCCAATTGGAATAATTTATTTTTGATCAACACCTTAAAAAAATTGCAATGAAATCTTAGATTAAATCTATGGTTGTACCCTGATTTATTATTTTATGGGTAGGTAGGGCTCCCATCTTTGGTGGATTGTGGGTTGTCTGCAAATAGGAGATGGTTAGGACTTTTTCTGTTTTAACAAAGCTTCATTTTGAAATAATCTATAGTGTTTTAATACTTAATTGAGTTTATAGGTGGAATAAATTGTATACGACTATTTTCTACTGCAAACCCATATATGGAGTAGAAATACTTAATAACAATATTTGCTCAAATACTAGAATTTATTGGTGTGTTCAACATTCCTTTTACAAAACATTATCATTTAGAATCATTTGTTCAAAATCTCACAACTGGAATAAAAGCTGTTATAAAAAACTTTTAGTTATATTTCTGCCAGGAAAACTAAGAACTATAGTTTGAGTGGCCACAGCTAGGTGACTATGCAAAGAGCGGTGACATATTTGTCTTTAAAAGTCCTGTGTCAAGATTTTAATAAAAAAGAGTGAAAATACAATTTTTATATTCATAGCTTTGCCTATAAAACACTAGGAAGATAACAAAAAATTTGTTCTGGATATCTTTTATAAGTTAAAGACTTTCAATAATTAAATGTGAACTAACTCTGATTTTTGTTTCTAGGCCGCTACCACAGACTGTGTGGAACAAAGATGGACTACCCATCCACTCCTCTGATCGAACCAGTCAAGGAAACTACGGCAAAAGTCTTCTCATAAAACATGTCGACTTTGAGGACCAAGGATCCTACACCTGTGAGGTCAGCAATGGTGTTGGGTCAGCCCAGTCCTACTCAATAAATCTCAAGGTCAATGGTAAGTTTGTTATCTCCTATGTGATGTGTTTGTATTAAATTGAAACATAAACAACAAATCTAAATGGATAAAACTTTGATTCCAGTACTAGTACTGATCCTCTGGCTAACCATCAAATAACAGTTTGAAACTTATTAATTAATTTGATACTGGGCTAGACTAAACATGTTTGAAAATTGTAATTTAAAAAAAAATATGGTAAAACTTTATGAAGATAAGAAAAGTGTGCAGCAACTATCGTATAAAGCCAAGAATAGACCACCTTTATTTTTGGGGGTACCTTGAAAATACAATCACTTCGATAGGAAAAAATATTTTTGTCTTAAAATGAATCTGCTTTTAAAGTAGCTTTCCTAATATACATAGTATATACATGTCTTATTATCAAGGCTTTAATTTTATTTGTTGCTATAACTATGTCTTAATCTTTGGCTGAGAGTTGCTTTTTTAATCGTAATCTGCAACAGTCTACAAGTAATGTTCCAAGCATAGTAAACACTAAATTCTTGTTACAATAGAATAACGTTTGTGACCCCACATAACCTACTGCTACAAAAGCTTTCTTAAAACGTTTGAAAGTAAGCAATAATAGCAGCTATAGAAAGTTTGACTATTTCACTCGGTCAGCTATTTTGGCTCAAATAAATTTTTATTATTTATGTCTCAAGGTCAAGCTAATATTCCCCCAAAATATGTTGTTTCAGTAACTTAATTTACCCCATAAGAAAACATAAGAATCATAAAATGTTAGAAATTTGAAGTGTTTCATATTTTGTTTATTATTCCTTAGTGTAAACGTACATGATCACTCCTTTTCTATTTCCATTCCTTTATGCACGTTGTACAGGCTCTCGTTAGACATTATTTTATTGAGAAATTTACTTAGATTCAATTTTTAATGATTATAAAAGTTGATGCTGAGACTTTAATTTAAAATAATATTTTTAGCAAACAATATGAAATAGTAAGTACTTTTTTAATATAAATGTGGTAAGTTTGGTAAAAAATGTATTGCGATAAGTAAGGCCAACATAATTCTATTAACTAAATAGTAGCTAAACTAATCTAGTTTTATAGTTAAACGTATTAATTATAACTAATATGAGTTTTAAATATCTTAAGTTTGAAAATATTAAATATATTCTTGATATTACATTTTTAATTTAACATAACTTATTATTTTAGAAATGGACCAGATATAAATAGTAAAAATAATTATTCAATTATATAGTAATCTAGTTATCTATTTTTATTTTCATTTTCAATACTTTGTCATAGCGATTCAAGTAAACAATTTCAATCAAGGTTAATTCAAAGGGGTGACAATATTGAATAAATTTACCGGTCAAATGTCAATTTAAAGACCTATTACATTATTAATGTCAAAAATGATATTAATTTAAACAATTTGTTAAGTAACTGAATGATTTATATGTGAAAAGGCATATTATCTAAATTAAATAGCCTATGCTTACTATTGTGTTTTAAAAATTGATGATTAAGTACATCAAGTGAAAACTCGAAAATGACAAGCCTATAAAACTTTCAATCTCGATCGTGAACTTAAAGGACAAGCTCGAAATCCGAGCACTCGCAGAACCCTAGTATTATCCAAGGGTACAATTTTAGGTCACACCAAGGTTTTATAAAGGCTGTTTTTTTTAGAAAAAAGTGTAGCCTATTTTTGGATCAACATGGAATATCACTTTATACAGCTGTTGGTTTTCAACATGTCTTTTACTCTTTAGCGGCTCCATACTTCACTTTGGAACCTGAAATAATCAATGCAGCAGAAGATGAAACAGTGGAGTTCCGTTGTGAAGCGTCTGGTGAACCCAAGCCTCAGATCAAATGGATACGCAATGGAGTTCCTATTGAAGAAGCACCCCCAAACCCACGGCGCAAAGTCACTCCAAATCGTATTATAATTGAAAGGTTGGATAAGACAGACACAGCTAACTATGGTTGCAATGCCACCAATAGCATTGGTTATGTCTACAAAGATGTGTATGTGAATGTTTTGGGTAAGTTGACTCAATTGAAAACCTAAATTTTTACTCAAAATATTATCTATTTATTTCCAACAAAATATGGGTAGTTCTTAGAAATGTTTGGGTCTGGTTCATTTTAGAAAAGATACACATTTAAGATAAAGGAGAAGTATACTAAAGCATTGATTAATAATTTTGATTAACTTAGTTTATCTTAATTGAAATTGGTAATACCATAAAGGCTATTTGTTTAAAAATGAGGTGGCCCAATGGCTAGATAATTTTAGAATAAAGGAAATTGATAAAACTAAAGAAAAAGGAAAAATAAACTATTAAGAGTAAATTTGATGAAGAAAGCCCACCTAGGGAAAGAGGAAAAATGTGGGAAGAGTCCAATGCACAAAGGTGACATCTTCTTCCTTTCTTCTGTCTTCTATAGTAGAAGTAGTTACATACACATTTTAACACAAATATCATAATATTTCGGCATTGTTGCCTTTATCAAACACAAAGAAGAAAAAAGTACATATAACACAAACAATAAAGGCTATTTGATGTTTATCTTCATATTTTCACAAACTACCTTTAAAGAGAAGAATTTTGATTCCAGCTTGGTCAAAATTTGTTCTTAATATGCTGTGAAAATGGTAAAGTATAAGTGAAAACGTTAATAAGATTGTACTAATCATGTGTATAAACAATAATGCTGGTAGGACAAGCTGAATAATAATAAACTGTTTCCACCCTGTGGTCGGATAACTTCATTCCTAATCTTGTTTCTCGTGACGGTTAACATGCTCTTCACAAACTTAATTTCCATGACCTCTACTTTCCGAGTGTCTCTTAAATTCATAATCCTAAATTAATAATCCATGTTTCTGCTGCTTATGTGACAATGGGTACAAAGTACGCATTGTACAACATTTCCTTACACTTCCAGGGCCCTTCTCTTACACACCTATAGAACAACTCTCCCTGCTGTCCTCTTCTCATTACATTATTTCTATTTCAATCTCATCACTCTTCCAAAGTATCTTAACATTTTGCACTTTTTTGTACTCTCCCCCATTCAATTTTATAGCTTTACTAGGCCTTAAATGTATAAAAGCCAGTTTTTCTTAAATTATGAATATTTTAAATTCTAATACATGTTTGTATTAAAAATTTAAAATGGAGTGTAAGCGAATGTCAGTTTAAGTGCATATTTTCTTAATGTTCTTAAGAAAAAACCTTTTGGACCAATTAATTAGTAAATTGCTTCAGTAGAGACTTCTAGTTTAAAATTTTCTTCAGAACTCTTATCAAATATTTTTAATGAGCATAGGTGCATTTGACCATAATTCTTTTAAATTAAGCGAAACAGTCCTTTTAAAATTACGCAATGCCAATGACAAATACTAAAGGATTGTTTGAAATTATTAAGTGGAATAAATTAAACTAAGTGTTTACTACTGAATAAATATTTTATTTATTTTGGCTAAAATATTTTTTTTGTACAAAAACTGTTTAAATAATAGGGAACCCAATTTCACTTAAAAACTATTAAATTTAATTTACCACAGGTATTTTAGTCTTATAAATCTAACTAAATAATGTACTGAATCAATTACACCAAGTGAACTTATTTAAGGACGATGATAAGATTAGTTTATTTCTTAAAAACTATTAAATATAATTTACAAGTGTTTTAATCTTATAAATTTAACTAAATAATGTACTGAATCAATTACATATAATGAAATTAACGGCTAAATGATATTATATATGAATTTTTTAATAATAGCACTAGGTCCTGATATCACGGAACCCCCTAAGGATGAAGCAACTGTGGATGGCAGGAAAGTTACACTTCTCTGTAGGGTTTTTGGAGCCCCCAAACCTCTAGTCAAATGGATTCATAACGGTAAAGAGGTCACCGGAGGGCGGTACACTGTGTTAGAAAGTGGTGATTTGGAGATAAGGTAAGTGTGAGTTTACTTGAATATAAGATAATGTAGACATTAGTCCATTGCATCTTGACATCTTTGCCTGTTATACTATTTAACTCTGTGTGCGTGCTATGCCAAAGTTGTATCTTGGCACATTTAATTGCCATCGCTGCTTTAAATCTTTTTTCTTTCAAACATGCTTGGCTCAACATGGACAATATTGTATTTTGCGTTCTCCTGTCACAGAGATTAAATGGTGTATATTGAACCTGAATAATGTGTTTTGTTAACTTTTGCTTTAACAGCTAGTCAGGCTGACAAAAGCATATGAATGTACACTCAGTTTACCATGAGCAGTAGTATTTAAATCTTCTCAGATTATACTACACCTTTATATTATAAAGCTACGTCATAATGGAACATTGCATGGTAAACTTGTTATCTTTGAGTAAACTAAGGGTAGAGTGCGCTCACTTGTTGGATGATGTTATATATAGAGAGAAAAGTGATCCATTCTTCATATTGTAATTACTAATAACCTTGTGTGCTTTACTAAATTTGATACTTTCAAATGTGTTAAAATTTGTCTAGTAACCTGATTTAGATTATAAACATCAAAAAAATATTTGAGTTTGGTGTAATCTACTATTTTACAAATCTCAAATCTGAATCTCCAATTTAATCTTTGAATTTTGAAAAATAATTAACAAAAGAGGAAATATAAATATAATTGAATGCCTAACAAAAAAATAACTAAATGTTTATATTCTTTCTTATAGTCAGTCCATTCATAATAACATTCATACATTCAATTAAGGGTTAAATTACTGGTCTGGGACCTGGTTGTTAAATTCGTCCTATAATTAAACCACACCTATAAGCCGTATTAGAGCTCTTAACACAAATTTAACACGGAAAAAAAACTTTTAGGTATTTGAGTCTCAAATCTGAGATTTTGTGAAGGTTCCTAAGGGTTCACAGTCCCTTAAATATAATACTATTAGTCAGTACCTAATTTAATAAAGTGATGATGGGGCTGTGTTTACAAATGACAGTAGATAAAACTTTTGTTTTGTTTGGTAAGGTTGAAGCAAAAAAAAAAATAATTATATTATATTAATAAGCTATACAATTAATTTTCTTCATACAATGATTACAGGGATGTGAACTTCTTTGATGAGGGTCAGTACACTTGCTATGCCGAGAATAAATTTGGAAATGCAGAAGCTTCTGGATCTTTGGTAGTTAAAGGTATGTATAAATATACCTAGTTTAATTTGATTAATTATTGTACAAACTCTATGGTAAAGATTCCTCAAAGCAGGGTTTTTTAATTCTTAATATGGATTTCATCTTTACACCAGAACTAGAGTTCGTAAGTCAGTAAGTCGGCCATCAACTAGCTTAGTAGTACAGTTCAGGCTACCACATAAAGTGTCCATTCTTTTTTGGTTTAGGCCTTGGTGGAAGCACTTGTGGCTCCGAAGGGTAAACAGGTTTATTTGAACAGGCCTTTTGGGGTGGTTATTGTTGTAGGCAATTAAAATAACTCTTAATGCAAACTGTTGATAAAAATTTGACAATCAAGCTACTTAAACACATTGCCGCCCTGGACTCGCTGAAATAGGTCCTTAATCAGAGGGAAAAGGTGCTGATCAACTTATAATCATGGATTTAATGTTAACTAATCGATCCCCACAAAACCAAATTGACTATATACTTAAACCCAGCCAATCCGAACAAATTGGTTCTGGGGTCGGTTCTGATTGAATCAAGTTCGTACTATCCGAACAAAAAAACTATAACTAGTAATTTAAACTAACAATTATTATAAAGCAATAACCAAACAATGTTGATTATAATTAGGTATACGGCANGCGAGGGGACCAAGGTTATTAACCCCACCTGGTTGCTGCCACTTGTCTATTGCCATATGAAAATGGAAGAGGGACCTGCCATTCTTTAGCTTTAACCCATTCCCGAAACAAATTTATTTACTATAGAAAAGTCCAGATAGCTTTCAAATTTACAATTTACCGCCAATTCATGTAATCTTGCCAGAAATTCATTTATGTTCTCATCGACCATTTTACTATCATGGAAAAACTTAAATTTAGCAGCAAAAACAGAATCAAACGCCATTAAATATTTATAAAACAATGCAACTAGTGCATTGTATTAAAACTCTTTCATATTTTTGGGAATAATTAAGTTGTTAAATTTAAAATATGGGTCTGTGAACTTGGGTTTTTTCATTCGATTCAAACTTGAGTCGAGCATTTCTAAAAGCTCTCGAGTTTGAGTATATTTATAATATTTTTCAAATGTTAAGATTATATATTTTTTAAATTTTAAATGTAAATATCACATCTTTAAAATGGGATTTAAAATATATATTAAAACACATGTGACTTAAAATATGAATGAAACTTATTTTTATAAATAGTAAATATTTTTGAAAAAACACAGATAAGAAATGGAAATGTCGGTTTTTAAATTAGAAATAACACCACTCATTTAAAATTTATTAAAAAAATAATGATTAAAATGGTTTCAACGCACACATCCTCAAGGACATTAAAGTTATACTTACAATTATAAAAAAAGATAGTGAAATAAATAATTGCATTCTGGTTTGTAAATGTATTACAAGTAGATATGTCATGATACCTCTTTTTCTAGATTCTGATTTTTAAATGCAAGCTCAATTTTTTGATTCTTTATACCGATTCGTAAACATTTTTCCAAGCATCCAACCTCATATAAAAGAATAGGTATACAACTTTTTAACATGCCAAAAATCTTATATCATAATAAAGAAAAATATCAATTTTATTAAGTATTAAATCATATAATCAAAATAATAAGGAATTACATTATAGTAGAGGTGGGTCGAATCCACTATTTCTTGAATCCAAATCCACTTTTTTTTTCGAATCTTGAATCTAAATCCTAGCAAATTGTTAGACATTTTAATGATTTACAAATAGACCTACATTACACAATATAGGCCTAAACTTTAAACTAAGATTTATTTCAATCATGCTTTCAATTTTTAATCAACCCCAACCATCCATCGCAAAATACAGGCTAAAATCCAGCAAAATTAAACAATCTAGACTCATATTATTGTTTAAAAATAAAATCATTCAAAATTTGAGTGTCTTTTAGTTATTTTTAAAAGTGTTGTTAGAATGAATTAAGTTAAACTAAAACAACATGTTTAACAATTAAACATACATTGAAAATAGTGAACTCAACAATGGCTAAGTATGTTTTATTAGTATTTTATTATAAATCCATTATCTATATTTGCTTAGAAAACAAGAAATATATTCCATTCTTGTGAAATATAGATTTCTGAGAATTCATTCTGTTTAAAACATGAACATATTTTCGACTCCAATATGTTCATTCACATTTTATAAGGCAGAAAATTTTAAACTCTTAGTTAAAATCAATTTAAGAACAAATAATGAATTAACAAGTTGTTATTTGATTCTTAAAACTTGAGAGCGCTTACTCAGTGAGATTACTTGAATCGATTTTAAACAAATAATCAATATACAATACGTAGGCCAGTAGGGATAAATAAACAGTTTTATTGGTGCCGACAGTATTTATTTTTCATGAAACCTAACAAAATGTCTAACTTAAGGATCATATGCAATCAATTGGTGTTATTTGCATAGTTGTAGATAATTAAAACCAGTTGGGTAGTAAGAAGGATACTCTTAATTATCTTAATCATCACTTTTGCGAGTAAACATAATATATGTGATGGCAGCTGCATTTGTATCATGTGTAATGTGTTCTTATTTCTGTTAAAAAAAAAAGCCGTAATTTGTTTTATTTATTTGGAGTTTATTTGTAGTTATAGTTTTGATTTTCAGTTTTTGAGGAGTTTTAATTGGTTCATTAATGTATTTACAAGATTGTTTGCGAGGTGAAAATTTTAGAAGTGAGCATGTGACAAAACGGTTGAGTCCCAAGTTTCCCATAGAGTTGGGAGGGTAGGATACTAGGCACATAAGACTTTCCACACCTAACAAGTTTTTTTAATAATGATTTTATTCATGCAAACATCTTTTGTCCGACAAAATAAAGATTATGGATTAAGTTGTACTTTTCAAGTAGGCCTAACTAAGTAATTTTTGAATTAAAAATATTATGCTAAATATCCATCGGGACAGTGATCTAAAATATATGTCTATCTGCTGGAAAATAAAATCTGTTGATAGTCAACTGTTTTACATTAGCGCTGCAATGCATCATGGGTCAACTTAGTGTGTAAATTGCTGCACCTCAGGCATATTCTGCTTTCTATTTTCGGCGAACGTGTGAATCAAGCTTTACGCTGCCGACTTCTTCATAACCTCCTTAGTTGCACATTGTTTTGAATTTTGGAAAACACTACTTTTTCATAATGTCTCTTGATATGAAAAATTAATATTTCTGAAAATTCAAAACGTTGCGCAACTGTGGAAGTTTGAAGAAGTGGGAAGTGTTAAAAGTCTAAGAAGAAATAGAGACGTGTTTGTTTATATCTAGGCCTGACCTAACTACTATCCTTTCAGGCTGGCTTGCCTCACCTCACTATCCATTACTGTACAATGTGTTTACTCTGTCTTGTTAAAAAAAAAGTTGATAAAATTGACATTTTAATAAGCTAATATTCCCCCAGAATATGCTTTAGTAACTTAATTTACCCTATAATAAAGCATAAAAATCATAAACAGTTAGAAATTTGAGGCGTTTCATATTTTGTTTACTATTCCTTAGTGTAATTGTGCATGGTCACGTCTTCTGTTCAAATTCCATTCCTCTATGTGCAGTTGCACATGCGTGTTGTATGGGCTCTCACTAGACATTATCTTATTGAGAAATACATTTCAATGCCATGTTTAATGCTTATAAAAGTTGATGTTCATACTTTAAAATTAAAAGTAATATGATCAAAACAATATTTATAGCAAGCAAAATAATATGGTAAATGGTTTTTAAATTTAATTGAGGTACAGTTGGTAAAATATGTGTTTGCCAAAAGTAAGATTAACAGTGAGTTTAGACAGGTTAACAAACATAATTCTATAACCTAATAGTAACTAAACCAGCGCTAGTTTTGTAGTTAAACACATTAATTAATATGAGTTTAGATATTTTAAGTTTGAAAACATTCAACTTAATAATATATTCTTGATATTCAATATTTAATTCAACAGAAATTATTATTTTAGAAAGGGAATAGGTAAAAGATAGTAAAACGAATCATTTAATTATTTAGTAATCTATTTAGCTATTTTTATTTTGATTTCTTTGTCATGGCAATACAAGTAAACAACTTCAATCAAGGATAGTGCAAAATGGACGACAATATTTAAAACATTTACCAGTCAAAAGTAGTTTTAAAGCTCTATTATGTTATTAATATGAAAATTGATATTCTTTTTAACAATTTGTTAAGTAACCAAATAATTTATAAGTGGATATGTCGAAATTATCTAAATTAAATAGCATATGCTTACTTTTGAGTTTTAAAAATTGATTATTGAGTACATCAAGCGGAAGCTCTAAAATGAGAAGCCTACCAAACTTTCAATCTTGATCTCAAAGCTTGAAATCCGAGTACACGCAGAGCCTGAATTTAAAAACATCTTCATCTAAAACATTGAGAAATAGTCCCGGTCTTCTAATTTAACTCTTGATGCGGGTTAGCTTTGAAGAAACTCTTCATCCTAGTTTTAAAAACTAAAAAGGCCAATCATTTTTCAGAGTAAACTCCCTCAATATGTAAATGGTGTTGGTTTCTCTGTCTCATATTTTGAACGCCATTGTAAATTTCTTCCTTGGGAGTGATATTTTGGTTCTCTAATTGATGGATGATTTTAGTAAGTCTGTAAACCTAAGTACTTAGTATCCCTGGGTTTGTTTAACACAGGATTGATTAATCAATGGATGATCTCGTCCTCATCGCCACTGTAAGATACTAGCAATTTTAACCATTAAAGCTCTGTCAAGTAACACTTCTCATACAAGAACAAAAAGGCTCATGGATAGTGATCCTCTTGACTAGCCAAAACATCGCTTCCAACTGCACTACTGTAAAAGCCCACTTTTCCAATGTATTTATATAATATCCTAACATGGTGGCTACAAACGGAGAAAACCTGAAAAAGTCTGAATTCTTTGATGACAGGGAAATGTCAGAGAAATTAATCAAACATAATGAAAAGTCAGGAAATTTAAATAATTGACTGATTCTGCACCTAAAATTAAGAACAAAAAGGAGAGATTTTGTTTGTCATTGTTAACAAAATGCATTGTCTAGATATGACATTCTTAACATGAGATGATTGTATAGTGTTAGTTTTATAACACATTTACTTAGGCTCAGAAATAAAACCTAATTGAAAACAAAAACATGAAAAAGAAATTATAAGGATGTTGAGGATTTCTTGAAAATATGTGATTATTGTAATACTTAATAAATCACATCTACCAAGAAAAGTCGTAAAAAGACTATGTCTGAATACATTTTTTTTATTGTTGTTAGGAAAACCTGGAAAAGTAAGAGCCATTTTTATTAAAAGTTTTGTAGCCTTCCTGCATGATCTTGTAACATTATAAGTTTCAATTATCTTGGTCATTAGGTACTTGTCAGGTTTTTCATGTTTGACTATATTAAGTTGGCAAATTTGTTATCTAACGGTCAAATTATTATAATAATTGTTAATATTTGCAGAACACACAAAAATCACAGATGAGCCTGAGGATTACGAAGTTGCTGCAGGAACAACTGCAACTTTCCGCTGTAATGCTGTGAGTGACTCGTCCTTGGATTTGACTATTGACTGGCTAAACAATGGTCAAGAGATTGATTTTGAAAGTGAACCAAGGTTTGTCAAGTCATCAGACTACTCGCTGACCATCACAAAGACGACAGAGCTCGACTCTGGGACCTATACGTGTGTGGCAAAGACTGAATTGGACGAAGCTACTGCTCAGGCCACTCTAACTGTTCAAGGTATGTGAGATTGATAACAACATGGGAATACTTTTCTTCAACTCCTCGGGTTGTTCCTCTTGGTTATGTAAATATGTTTATTATTTCACAATAGCTTCGGCTACCTGCTTTGTTGTTAAAAAGGTCTAAGGTGTCAATCGTAATATACTTATTGGCAACGATAGAAATAATATGGTTTTTGCAGTTTTTCCTTGTGAAACTATATAAAAAAACATGTTTTGAAGAGTCCAACCAATATAGGGTACCTCCAATTAGACAAGATAATAGCGAGTCTTGTTTTATTAAAGGGACAAAATGTAATATGCATTGCTCTCATTTTATTAAAATTAGGTATTTTTTAGACATGTCTTTCACATAAAATATATGTGTGTCCAAGTACTCCATCTAGACTCGAAGATTTTTACAAAACTAAAAAAAATGTGAGTACTCGATATTTTTGATCAATTTCTTGAAAACTCCTTAGTTGATTAATACTATTCGATTCTGATATATAATTTCATAGAAAATAGAATCCCTCAATATTTCCTTTTGTCTAATTTTAAAAAAAACTGCACAGTAATGTATAAGGTTTATGTAAAAATCCAAATTCGCAGGATTAAGCTTTTTAAATATTGTTCTAAAAATATGTTTGGATTTATGTATGGTTTATGCATGGATCTATTAAAGAAATTTAACTTGAAATATTTATTGTACTAATTTACTTAACTTAGAAAAAAAAAGATGGTTTTATTCAAACTCGACTCTAAGTGAAAAATGCCTACTCCCACACCCCTAAAAATAAACAAAACATACCTTTTAACAATATATCTTCATATTTGTTAAGGCAGCTCTTTTTTTTAGTGCATGTTTTTATATTTTAAACATTAGTTAATATTAGAGATGGGTCGAATCTGAATCTACATTTTATTTTCGAATCCGAATCCTAGCAAATCGTTAACATTTTTAATGATTTACAAATAGACCTACATTACACAATATAGGCCTAAACTGTAAATTAAGATATATTTTAATCATGCTTTCCATT
>CABEEJ010001895.1:0-10454 GCA_901482245.1 Timema douglasi
ACACACTATGGAAATGTGTGTCCACGAACCAAGCAAACCACCGGAAACTCACAAGTAAAACACCCGATCGAAGGATCTTACAACTCAGGAAACAGTTTTCCTCCCCACACAGACCTTGAAAAGTGGTCGATAGTGTCGCAACCTTTAAAGTTAAACATAATTTATTTCCCCCCTATCATTGAGATACCCGTCTTGGAACGACGAGTTATGATCGCTGCGACCCACACGCTAACCACAGCATGGCACCATAGTGGGAACAGGGAAAACGTCAGAACACGGCGTCAGGAGTCTTGGCTTCGAACATGTCGACACTGCAGTTTTGCAAACTTAGCTTTACCCCGTTATATCCGCTAAATATAACTTTGTTTTTTCTTTTCCAAGGTAAGTCTTGGTGGCAAAATAATTAAATAAATAAGAGCGTTTTTTTAATCTCAATCTAGCTTTTAACTAATAAAAAAGTTTTTGGCCGTTTTTATTCTTGATTTTTGGTGACCTGGCGGTCTAGGGGTAAGGTGTCAGTAGACTAGACTGCCGATGACAGGGAGATCGGGGTGCAAATCCCGGGCGGGTGTACTGAGTTTTTTCCCCCTAAAAGGTTTTCCATTCTCCGTCCCCGCAAATGCGAGTGCACTTCCTTATCTCTAACACATCAGCGTAATTAGTAGACCTACGTATATTCTTATTTTAGCACGTTTAATACAAGGATTACTTACCAGCTACCTTTTTACAATGGGCCCAAGATTATTAGGGAGATTACAAAGGTAATGCACCAGCGTTTTCGTGGAGACATAATGGAAGACCTCTTTGTGTTAAAGAGCCAAAAATTTAATTTTATAAAAAACAGCCCCGTTTGACCCAATCAGGTTCCCAGGTCGGTTCGGGATATCTGCATAATTATACTAATAAGATATAGATGATGAATGTAGAGGATATGCACCCGCATTCGAGTGGTAATCCATTTAGGGAAAACAACCCTCCACTACACCAAGTCAAGAGACGACACGAACTCTGACGGTTGAACGTGTTTAGCCTGATTTTCTTACGAACAACCCTCTGGAAGGCCTTTTTTACCTACCAGAACCCTACTAAATAGTAAATCCATCTTGGTGGCGTAATTAGCTAATGCGATAGTTTAGTGTTGAGCTGGACTGCCGAGGACGGGGAGATCGAGGTTAAAATTCTCGCTGGGGTGAACTTGGGGTGGTTCTTCCTAAATGGTTTTCCACTTTCCCTCCACGCAAATGCGGGTTCACTTATTTTACATTCAACGTCCCCAATTCCTAAAAATAAAGTAAATAATACTTAGGCGTACAACCCGAACGGGTAGTAAGACGCGGTGCTATTATTATTATTATTACTAAATAGTACTATTCTTGTTAGAAAAAGGCCTTTTAGAAGGCAATAAAATCTTACTGTTAACTGTTGCAAAGATGGCTGAAATCCGTAGGGTCCATTCCTCCCAAGTGCTCGGACAGACAGAAATAAGAAGAGTTTTCACGTAGCTGACAGGACAGAAATAAACACTATATCCCGGCTTAGTTATCTTTGCACCCCGTCAGGCGCTGCTGTCTCTGAGCTTGTGACTATACCAGTTTCTACACTATCCTTATCTTTACTTAGCTCTTGGTTCGTGTACTTTGTGAACATAACTGGTTATGTGGCCACATGGTCTAGGGTGTCCCCCTCGCAATGGACTAGACTGCCGATCGGAGTTCGAATGCCAGTCGGGTGTGCTGACGGTGGTTTTTTCCTAAAATGGGTTTTCTACTCTCCCTCCATGCAAATGCGGGTTAAACCTTCACCGTCCCCAACTCATTAGTGTAACTAGCACATGTGCGTATAACTTGAACATGTAGTGAGAAGCGGTGCTAAATAATAATATTAATAATAAACAAATCTGGGTAGTATTTTTAATGTAGAAATTTCGGCCGCCACGTGAGGTGGAGCGTCAGGTTTTGTCGGAGCCACACAAGGAACCTCTACATGCTCGTTAAAGGAGCCTCTCACCCAATCAAACAGCTGTAGGGATACATTATCCCGCCGTCAAGACCAAAACGACCCTTTCGTTTTTCACGGGCGCCTAAACAAACACGTGGGAGCTATTAGCGCCAAAGAGCCCAAATTCACAGCGGACTCTTAAGGACCCCGTGCCGCGCTTTGTCACAAATACTACCTCAACAGAATTCGAACCATATACGTGTGTAATCCGAACGGGTAGTGAGAAGCGATGCTTTAAAAGAAAAAAAGGAAAATTTTCCATCTCACATCCTTGAACCTTAGATACTTTGGTTCGAATTCCGTTGAGGTAATAAGATTATATACGATATGTATACAGGGTGTTCCCGCGTTAAACGGATAAACTTTGGAAAGTGGTAGGGGATCAAAAAACTAGCTCAAAATGTGTTTTGGATATTTGCTCGTTTTAGCTTTCTTTTCGCTCAAACAGCAAAAAACTAAATAAAAACACGTTTTTCTGCAGAGGTTCTCGGCAATGGTTTAATATTAATTTTCCTGGAAGATGGATCGTTCGTGCTGGACCTGTGACTTGGGCTCTGCGTTCAAATGAATTAACGCCATTAGTGTTTTTTATGAAGAGCTCTCAACCAAAAATTGCATGAAGTTACGTTATGTTAGATCGTTACGACAAAAGATAACGCAAGCGCACGAAGAAACACCAGTCGCACAATGTCGGTCAGCGACTCGTTCTGTCATTGATAGGTGCAATGCTTGTGTCCGGGCTACAGTTTGAACAAAATAAATAAAATATTTTATTTAAAACCTACCGATTTTGGTTTTTACTATTTGAACGAAAAGCGAGTTATGTTTATATATACCAGTAATGTGGAGCTGCTTAACATTACAGGAAGTGTGCTCAATGGTCACCTTCGGTTTTCAATGCAATGTATTTTTGATAGACGGCGGTAGAAATTTACTTACTCCAGTTTCAAAATAAAAACTTATAATATTATAACAATATAATATGATAAATATATATTTTTAATTTTTTGGGATCAATATTTGTAATATGAGTTGACAAATTTATTCAAAGAAACAGTCACAATGTCAAAGAAGCTTCCCATGAGGTAATCCGTATTGGAGCATTTTACTGCGGTAAATTTGTTGTTAATAATTAATATACGAATACATTAGCAATTTATGAAGGAGTTGAAGGCTTGGTGTAGCGACCCCCCAGCCCTGCATCCGGCCCGCGAACTAATGGAGAGAAAACCTATTAGTTTTTCCGGCTCACACATTAAACGTACTAACCCTTGCCTAGAATGTACATATTATGTACCAAACTGTAACCCCTTGACATTTAAAACTTCCATACATCAGCTGTTATTGATAACGAAAAAAAAAAAAGTTGACACATTTTCATTTGGCGATCACAAAACAAGTCCTATCATCACGTCCATTCCGCGCATGCGCCGACTCGTACTTTGTCCCCTGTCCAATGCCACGAAAAGACAAGATGTTGCATAACCTTGACATGGAGGCAAGGCTGTTTTTTAAGGCCCGCATCAGTGGAACAGTAATAATCATCATAAAAAAAATCGCGATCGTATGAAAACAAGAAGAAAATAAATAAATAAAGTATTGCCAAACGTGACCACGTGACACTTGACGTAAAAAGCCAGTTAAAAAATCACACAAATAAAAAAAACAGTAAAGGAGAAGTTGTTTAAATTGCGAAAACTTGTAGCAGAGGGTGTCTGGATTATTACTCTGTTGAAAGAAATGTGTTTATTATACTCGTTACAATGATAAGTCTTGCTCGTAAAAAAACAAAAAAACTCAACCATTCATAAATCCTTCCCATACTATAGTCGTTCGTTGGACTCGCAATTTCTCGAGGTTCACAACAAAATAAAAAAATAAACACACAACTAGTGGTGATTGTGCAGTCCAATTTTAACAATAAGGGCCTTTTAGAAAACACTAATATATAGACTATTTTTGCTGCAAACACTGATAACATTTTACTATAGTGTTAGTGTTATGTTAAAGGCATTTAAATCATCCATAAAAAGTGACAGGTAGACGAGGTGACTTGGCGGATGACTATGATTGGGCAGAACAACAGAAATAAAAGACGGTCTACACTGCAATAAAATTGCCGTACTATAAAATACTGTAAGAACCACCATTCAATAGTCAGTCTAACTTGCGAAAGAACCGGGTTGCCGGCGAAGGGGAGGTCAGGGTTTGATTCCTGGCCGGGTGTACTGAGGGTGTTTATTTTCCAATTTAGTTTTCCCCTTTCCTTAACCGCAAATTCGGGTACTTTCATCTAAATTCAATCTCACTCAACATTGAACACATTAAGGTAATTAGTGCATGTCCGGCACATTAGCTCAGTCGGGAGCGTGTCTGTTTACTGAGTTAAGGGTCCCGGCTTCGATTCTCGGCGTGGCCAAATAATGTATAATTGGTGAAATGTCGGTTTTACTCTTTCATAGTGAAGATGAATTAACAGCCAGAGGCTAGGTGTTGTGTTTGTTTTAGATTTAAGTTAATTTTTAACACGTGTGTTAATATAATCCATCTGTTCATAACGTGCACGTCGAATAGACCTTTTTTACGTTTTTTAAAAGAAATGCGGGATTGTTTAGCGTGGTTTTGAAGCTTCAGAAATTCCATTCCCATAAAAAAAATCGCTGTTTGATATTTCCCGTTATATAGAAATCACCCTTGAAACATAATCTATTGATTATATTAAGTAGATATATTTCAGTTCAAAGAAAGTTTTTTTTTTTTTTGCTGTCTAACGAATTATGTAAACCATATTTCATGATGTTTTCATGGCTTAAGAATAAATATTCTTGACCAAAGTGCTGAAAAAAGTTATTAAATATCCCCTCAGACTGAGTTTCGTTCAAAATTTAATAAATACTTACCCGCTTCAGTGGCCGAATTCCGGTAGGTCTTACTGAAGGTGGTTTTCCCTAGTTTCCCACTCTACTTCCACGCAAATGCGGGTAGATTAGCTCTAAAATGCTTCCTTCCTCATCGCTAATAGAGTAATGATCATTATATGTGTATAACCTGAACAGATAGTAAGAGAATCATGTTGATTAAGTTATACTTTTTATATAGACACCTCCTCTATAATTTTAAAAGTGATCAAATATCGATAATATTAACATTTTTCAATAGAAAACGGCTTCATAACAAAAAATAAGAAAATGTAACAATTAATAAACATCGATACATTATCTTAGAAGGGGTGTTGAAAATATTAACATAAAAACTTCACTCGTTCTCGAGAAAACTGATATTTCCAAACGTATTATTTTTTCGCAATTCCTGTCCAGTAGCTAGCATCATCTACTATTTCTGTGATCTATCTGATCTTGTTGGCGCGGAAGGATACTTTGGTCGGTTGTGAAGCCACGCCAGGCCTTTCACCCTCCCACCCACCATCCTACAAAATAGGCTTTAGACTTGCACTCGACAGGGCCAAGGGCCTTAAGATCAAAAAGAGGAAAAAAGATCTACATTCTCGAAATCAGTTTTAGCAATTATTTTGGTTAAATTTTGTAACTGGACATTGTTTAACATCCAAACAAAATGACAATTCTGATTTTCCCATGAAAATGACTTTAAGGACACTTTACAACAGCAGAAACTTACAATTTTGATCATATTCCCGATAATATTTGAGATACAAAAAAAACTTGTCATTGTAAAGTTGTAGTAGGCCTACTATTAAAGATAAAAATCTTTTATTTGAACTATATTTTTATAAAACCAATAGTTTCCAAGCTATAAGCAAATATATATATATAATCGAGGTAACTTGAATTATTGTGAACTGATTGTTATGCTCTTTGGTGGACAGAGATGTTACTTACTCTTTTCTCACTTTTTTTTTGTATAAGAGTATATTATTACAGTAGAGAATCGATTATCCGAACTAATAGGGACCAAGGATAGTTCGGGTAGTCAAACAAAAGACCAAATTTCAGTTTTATATCTTAAATAACGCTAATAATAATAAAAAAACAATATAGGAAACAACTATGCCTATAAAAATACAATAAACACTGCAAAGCATATTTTTATTATTACATTTTTCAACTTGATACATAGTAGGCCTATAATATATCATACCATAATTAATTACTGTATTACATATCAAAAACTCTTGACAAAGTTTATTTCTGAAGTGAACAGTTAAGATGGCTATTTACAGTATCAAGAAAGGTATGCTAACAAAAGTAATTATTAATTTATTTATTTTTGCACCATTTTTGATTGTATCTTTTTGGCTGCTAAATCAAGAAACCTTTTTAAAAGAAGAAGTTAGGTTGGACAACTTTCTGTCTACTTTTCGTAACACGCCAATGCAGTAGTTAAGTTTCGGTTGATTGACGTTCGGTTAATCGACGCTCTACTGTATTTAATTTATGCTCTCTGGTGGAATGTGATGGACTATTTTTTCACCATCATATTTGAGCAACAATAACTATATTATTTCATTTCCCAAATCTTACAAGTTTTAAGTAAACGTTTTCTTTTTTAGATAAAGGAACGAGAGAAAGTCTGTTAAGTACGCCGTACCATTTTTCTTCTTCTTCAGACGTACCTAACCAGGTGCTAACGAATACACCCAACCTTGGAAAGAAACCTGTTTCCCTCCAAATTTGTACTCACGACATTCTGTCCTATTCTAATTAACAAAACACGATGGCAAAATGTTTAAACAAAGTTCCTTCCCCTTCCCNCAAAATGTTTAAACAAAGTTCCTTCCCCTACCCACCCCCCCCCCAATCATTCGGAAAAGCATCGAGGTGTAACATACCACTAACACATTTCAACTGAAGTTGCAAAGATAAAAATAATCGCTCTTTCTCACGATTGTTTTAGATTTGGAAAATGAAAACATGTTTATAGATTGCAGCCCCTATAAATTATTTTAAAATAATATCAGTATTTTTTAGCCCGACTCGGTGTCCGCATGGTGTACACTACGCTTGCGATAGACTAAACTAGATGATTGGGAGATCGAGATTCGATCTTGGTCAAGTGTAATAAAGATATTTTCTAAATGGTTTTACACTCTCCCTCTACGCAAATGTGGGTACAATTCCTCTGAATTCAGCCTTTCTCATGCTTAAAACCATAGCGTAAACAGTAAACAGTTGAGGGATAGAGGAGCTTAGTAAGGAGGAGGATTCAAATATTGGATGACTTGAAGGAAATAATAAAATTCTGGGAGCTGAAGGAGGAGGCAGAGGACAGGAAGCATAGGTACTAATTACGATTATGTGTGAGGATTGAGGAAGGTTGGATTTAGAGGAAGTGTACCCACGTTTGCGTGGAGAGAGTGGAAAGCTACTCTCAGTAAACCTGACCAAGATTCGAACCCCAATATACACATATCCGGCAGTCGAGTCAAATGCGAGAGTGACGCCTCGTTAGACCATTCGACCACCTTAGAGGGTGGTTAATTGTTGCCAAATCTCTTCGCTCTCAGTTGTTGGAAGGTCGTGCACTAGGGCAAGAAGGAGCTACTGGAAACATCGACAAACAGCATCTGCGAAATTTGTCTTTAATTAAGGGAGGGTTGACTAAACAAGCTGTTTCCCAATAGTAGCCATACAATTTAGCTATAATGTGCAATGTTTCCAGATTTTTATTTTTCTACTTTTTAACAACGGAGCTGGTTAAATTATTTTGGTTTACCCATACATTTAAACATTTACATACATTTATACAGTTGTAACACTATGGATCAATCGCCACGCTTCGGGCGTCGATTGAAACACTACGGATTAATTCACTGATATAATAATGCTGTGATGATGTATAGGTTGTCTATAGCTTCGTGATCTAGCGCCTATCATCACTGTATGGAAAATATACCGTTTAACCAGCTGTCTATAGCTCCGTGTTCGAGCACTAATTAAAACGTTATAATTAATAAATGTAAGAAAGAGAACTGTTGATGGCTGTTTATTCACACACGGTTTATTTAAATGGCACCTGTTAATTACTTATACATATTCCAATTAAATGTTTTATATCACTGCACACTTGTGATATCAATGTAAGTTATTTTATACTGTGTTAGACTGACTGGCTTGTGCGTGGGCGGAGATCCCGGTATAGATGTTTGGATCCCGAATGATGTGTGCTTGTGTGACTTGTGCGTGGGCGGGAGATGCCTTAAACATACGCACAGCGGTTTATATATGACATACCCCTTGCCTTTTTCTCCTCTCGTCAACAGTGTAAAAACCAACTAATAGAAAGAGTCCTGGCGACAGGTTTTGTGAAGGCTAGCTTATTATTGGTATAGGGAAGTGGCGTCTTCTGCAAATACTGCGCAGTTGTTCCTTTTAACAGGAAAGATGGTATAAAAAATACATTTTAAAGGTGAAATCCTTTTCAAATTATCTCTGAGAAGCGCGTGTTTCTTCATGTATGAATCTTAAAAGGATACTCTACATATATTACTTTAAATAAAAATTTCTTTCATCCATGGCTTTTTACATAATTTAGATTAATCCAAACCAATATCATTACACAGTTAAAACTACAAATTGAGTCATTTGACAAAATCGGGGACGAAACCAGTCCGGTTGCTAATTATTTATTTCTGGGACTGTTCCCAGAGGCCCCTGAATAAGTGGTTTGACCCAGAAATAATTAGCACGAATATGAAACCAACGCCATTCGCTCTTGAAAAATGTCATAAATAACATAATCAAAGTATACCAAAATATGATTGGTGGAAGGACAGCATTTTTAAAAAAAATGGCGCCTGAATACGACACTTTCACTATGAATTATTGAGATATTGACTTCCCTTTCACAGTTAGCGAAATTATATCCCCAACCTTTATTGTTCCTCTTGAAATTTCCTTTCCAATGATACCAAACATAGCCGGAAGTAAATACCGGAAGTGGTACAAATATTATTAATGTGATACTAAGAGCGTCAGAATGTACACTTAGCCCAGAAATATTAAAGACTAATATTGCTATATATCCAATAAAAAGGGCAGTAGATAGCGCAGTAACTAAGCGTTTCGAATAAGTTCGTACCTTCTTTCTGTAGGCTAACTTATCTTTTTCACCATACATAGCATAAATATTACCTAATACGTTATATTGTAGCATTAATTAATTCAACAAGCAATATGGAAGCTAAGAGTGCCCGAGAGAAGACTTGAACTTCCACAACTTAAAAAGTTACTAGCACCTGACTGGCTTGAAATGGATACCGGCTTGATTTGCAAGAAGTGTGTGCTACCTGGTGGTGAAGAGACGGTTGTTATTGGTGAAAAAGTGAGTGATGGTATCAACAAAGCTAGCAACAGTCGTAATAGTTCATTTGATTTAGTTTTTTTTCTTTCACATCAGTTTTCTGAAAATTGTTTTCGGACTATCGGGGTTGGATTTAGCGAGGGTTTACTGTATATCTATACGAGGTAATTCTTAACCAGAAATGGAACTCCAACTCCATATCTCATAGTTGGAGACCGTGGCGCCGAGTGTCTGCAAGTATTAGCACAATGTGAACATACTCGCTCAAGGACTCCACTCGACGACACGTGCACAGTAACTGACTTTGTCGTTCACACGGCCCGGCGGTGGCCTCGACGACGAGTACGTCACTCTACACTTGACAAGAGAGAATATAGACTCACATTATACCAAATATCACCTCTGAGGTAATTGCAGGTCTTATGGAGAAATGCTTTATCTTCGCGCTCGCTTTGTTAACTGTTGCCAAATCTTCTCTCTTTCTGTTGTCTGAAGGTGATGGGCTGGGGGTAAGAAGGAGCTACTGGCAACATCGATTAACGAGCGCTGGGAAATTTGTATTATATTTGAGGGAATATTGATCACACGAAAACAAGATAATGGCAACGATGTTCCTCCAGTAGTAACTATGACGTTACCTCAGAGATGATAATAATAATATGGCTCGTCTGAGCTACATCACTCGTGACCCAGTAGTAGAAGACTAGCCAGTACTAATGTACCGTTACTCAGGGGAGGACCGAATGTACTAATCGTACATCCTTTCCGTGGAGGCTCTTCCCATGTCCCTATGAGGTGAGGTGATGGTGATGGTGAGTATGAGGGTGTGGAACCAGTGGAAAAACTTACAACCTAAAGTAAGCCTAACCAACCAAGCCCTGGTGACCGTTGGGGTTAGACATATAGCCAGGTGCACTGACCACTACACCACTTGGCCGGTTACCTAAGAGATTATATCTAGTGTAGCCTAGCTCAGGGAAAGATGGTAGCACACAGACTGTGGGTCCCGGATTCAGATCGCGGCTACTGTAGAAAAGAGGATTTATATATATAGCGCCTCTCTTTAATATATATTAAAAAATCGTGTCTTCCCCCTTTGGAGTATGTCAATGTGGGATGAAAAAGAACTCAATTTGTGATGTTTTTTTTTTTTTTTTAAATTCTAATAAGAAAAAAAA
>CABEEJ010001895.1:10477-21118 GCA_901482245.1 Timema douglasi
TTTTTTTTTTTTTTTTCAAATTCTAATAAGAAAAAAAAACTTCAATATAAATTTTAAGTTTAATTTTCAAACTAAACAGTTTTTGAATATATGCAATGTACATCGAAGAAATTTGACCAAGAATTTTTTATAATGATTTAAAAAATCATGTTCAAATGATACTACCCTCACAATAAATATACAAAGAAATGGTGAGATTTAAAAAGTTAAACTATACTTATCTACTGGAGAAATCAATTTTATTTTGGCCTACATACATTAAATCACGTTACTTTCCGATCTGGGGGCAGGGTGCTGTGTTCGTCCTTGAAACCAAGTCAGGATAATCTATCATGGTACTGTTCCCCCAACATTTGTCTGTTTCAAAACCCTCACATCTATTTATAAAATAAAAACAACACAAAAAATAATATGTATATCTTATAAAGCGTAGAATGTCATTTCAAAATTGAATAAAGCTCTAGTGGCAATCCAAACAAAACTGGGAAAGGAAAGAAATGATTATCAAAGTCCACGACATTGCATCAAAATCTGGGTTAATTAGTTTTATCAGACTTTTTTTTAACACTGCGTCATACTACCCGTTCGGGTTATACGCTTATGTACTAATTGCTTTAGGGATTAGGGATGTTATATTTATATAAAGTGTATCAGCATTTGCGTGGAAGGAGAGTGGAAAACCATTTTGGAAAAAACCCTCTCAGTAAACCTGACCAAGATTCGAACCTCGATCTCCCCGTCATCAGCAGTCTAGCCTACTGCGAAAGTAGCGCCTTAAGCCACACGGACACCAAAGTGGGTTTTATCCGACTTAAAATTCTCAAAAACTTTATTCATTAAATAAAAAGCCCCTGGCATACCCCTGGCGGTACGCGTATCAAAATTTTAGAAACACTCCCCCATGGAATTCAGGATCTAAAATTTTCAAACCCCACGATGCTCTTAAACGTGCCAAAACCATCTTTCTTATTTGACCAACTAAGTCACGTGAGGCATTAGAAGAAGGCGGTTGACGGACTGGAATATCCTAAATGTTGACATTGTAGATTGCATGGCAACATTAAAACTGGCTGTATATGAATGGAAGATCGTGTTCGCGCCTTATTCGTGGGTTAAGATGCTTCACGTGATACGATTTGAAATGAAGCTTTAGTATAAAATACTCAAGTCAATTTTCAACCGATTGAATTTATAGTCTAGCCCAATGATTGACAATAATTAACCTTTATAAGAGGTCGGCACCTTTGATACATACCCTATATTTCGTGACACCTTTGAAACACAGGCGCGGATTCAGGGGGTGGGGGTATCAAAGGATCAGTTGACCTCTTTATGAAAGTTATAAAATTAGTACAAAAAACAAAATGAAAGTTCAAATTTTAGAAAGAAAGTACAACACAGATAAATTATACAATTTTTTTTTATCTTTTTACGCGCAGACACCTCTTAAGCCGGGTCCACAAGTGCGTTATTCGTCAACGTTTATTCGATGTTTTATTGGACTCACGCAAGTGTGGAAAACATATTAGTTTTCATGTACGAATATTTGTCGTGCAAATCTAGTAACAAACATATTATCACATGGAGATGGGTGACTACCACACATCAGAGAAGACTAATAATCGCCTGAGAGCAGTTCGTCCACGAATACCGAATTTAGAGTATGTGTGGACAGCAGGAGCGGCGGAACTGTGGGGGACTCTGACCTGGAAATAGTTTGAATAAGAAGCTGAAAGATGGCCTTAAATCAAACTTCAAATGACTTCTAGATGGATTATATTGTCAAAAATTTATCGTAGAGGATCGTTTCAAATAACCACTAGACTAGAGGTACCTAACTGGCAGACAAAGTCAGGGGGGGAAAGCTCTAAATAGCTTCCAAGATCATCCAAATTTCAAAAATATCAAAGGGAGGACAACTCCAAATAGCTTCTAGATGCATGTCATTGTGAAGAATTTTCAGGTGAGGACTACCCCAAATAGCCTAGTTTCTGAAATAATACAATTTTCAAAATTTTGTCGGTGGAAGACCACCTCCAAGACTATCTTCTAGAGGTATCTAATTATCGTAAAAAATTAAGGTGAGGATCACTCTAAATAACTTTGAGGGGCATTCAAATTTCAAAAATGTATCGGTGAGGAACATTTTAAATGGCTTATAAAAAATCTAATTTAAAAAAAATCAAAGCGAAGACTACTCACAACTTCTAGACTGAATCGTTTTTTCAAAAAAATTGCTGAAGGAGGGCTACTCCAAATAATTTTTAAAAACTATCTATTTTTTAAAAAATTTGAGAGGATGACCATGTTTTAAAACATTCATAAGATCAAATGTGAATGAGAAACTATTAAATGGCTCTTAACAGAAATGTAGCATGTTATTTATAATTATGACCCTCCTATGAAAATGATCTGGATCCACCCCTGTTGATACATACCATATATTTTGTAACACTTTTGATTCCTACAATATATTTAGTGACACATTTGACACATCCCTATATTTCACCGCATCCTTAGTCTAAAAGTTACAGTATTTGTGTCGAAGGAGAATGTAAAACCACTTTGAGGAGGATGGACTCAGTACTCCCGACCGGGATTCAAACCCTGGCCAATATTTGTTGAAGTTTCAGTCCGGGGTACCACAGGTGCAGGTACAAATGTTTTCTGCCCATCATAAATGACCTAGTTATTTTGTATTGGACTTGCGTAGTAAAGTGCGCAGGACCTCTGGTAGCTTCCTTGTTGACGGATGTATCAAGTGAAAGTAAGGCACGCACTAGCGTGTGGCCTCACGCATGTTCGGAAAACATTCCTAAGTTGTGTTTTACACCCCATTTATATTCAAAATATGCAAACGAAGCCAATTTGACGCGATGCGGAGAAGTGTGTACCAACCTTAGTCGATCAGAATTTCCTTAACTCCAGAAATCAAGTGGGTTTATAACGTTACTGGGTGGAGCTATCTGGCAGTATGAGAACAAACAAGAGAAGAGGAAAATACCAATGAAAATACAGTTTGTGTTATGACCACACCTATTAAATGACATAATTCCATTCAGAAAAAACCCAAAACCTTATCTCAGACGGTAACGTGTCTATCTGAATTAAGGGTCCCGCGTTCGATTTCTGGCATGGCTGAAAAATGTACCTTTGGTGAAATATGGGTTTCCCATTTCACAATGATGAAGTAATCGCCGGAGACTGGATGTTGTGTCTGTTCTAGAGTTAAATTAGTTGTGTATTGATTATAATCAGTCGGTTCAGAAAGTGCACGTTAATGTATCAAATACACACACACACACAAAGATCCATTCTACGCTCCTAAAACAATGACCGTTTCCCGGACATTTAGCTCTCAATAATCAACAGAAATATGTGGATTTTTGCACTTTTCAGAGGGAAAATGTCAACTTTTAAACTATGTTTACAAGTCTATATATGTATAGGGTCATAGAAAATGTGATTGTCATTATCTCTGCTACCTAGGCGGACGAATCTTGGGCTCGGCCAGTTATCTCTGCTGATATCTGCGAGGTAGCGACATTCTGGTGCCGCCAGTTCAAGGCACTTCAAATAGAGGTGTAAAAAGGAAGGTTTGGGAGGAGTGAGGGGGACGGAGCGGCGGAGTTTGTATACACATGGCAAGGCACCTGTTATCACAAAAAAGAACGACATGGGAGTTTTTCAGGTTGCACAACTCAAATAAGGGGAAAGGGAACGAGCTTTTTTTTAGTTTTTTTTTAGAGTAGAGCGTATCCAAGCTCGCACGGCACTTACCGGAAGGTAAATAGACAAACGAGATAACATTCCCCCTGTCCACCCTACCCATGTTATAACCCGAATTTGCGTCGGATAGAGTGATCCGACCCGCGTTGTAAGAGAACCGCGACATAACCGATGACTCAATTATTTTTTAACCCGCTTCAGGGTCCGAATGGTCTAAGGCGTCACTCGTCTTGTTATACTGGCCTGCTGATTACGGGTAGATCGGGGTTCTAATTCCGGTCTGGTCTACTGAGGGTGGTTTTCCCCTAATTGTTTCCCATCCTCTTAACACTCAAATCCAAGTAGATTACCTCTAGAGCCTTCCTTCCTCATCCCTACCCCATTATAGTAATTATCATTATGCGTACAACCTGAACAGGTAGTAGACGCGGTGTTTTATTTAATAATCTTCCAATATTACACTAAGTACTGAGCATGATAAACATAACGACCCCAAATACAAGCATATTACAGGGAAAATGAAGAATTAAACTAATAAAGTTGTATTCCTATGTACATTCCGTTTACCCTGAAGGGTAGCCGTCTTTAACTTCAGGTATTAATTACTCCATGACAGCATCTTATAGGCTTCGCTATAGTAAGCTTACTTTTCATTTGTTGTTTAAATTTATTTGAGTTATTTAATGTGCACACTCTGAACCGACTGATTATATCAGCACCACGTGACTTATAAACTAATTTAAATATAGAACAGACACAACATCCAGCCCCCGACCGTTAATTCATCTTTGTGAAAGGGGAAACCCACATTTTACCGATGATAAATCTTTCGGCCATGCCAGGAATCGAACCCGGGAACGAAGAGTACAAACACAAATTTCGAAAATTCTTTTATTTTCACGTAAAAAAACATCATCTTAAGAAATATATTCAACAAAATGATTTTATAGCTTCTTTCAAAGATTGGTTAATTTTGTTTATCATAAAACCTTTTTTCAGAATTTTTTTTATTTTAAACGAAACTAGCTGCATAACCTTTCCTTTTCAAAGGCGCGGGGATAAAGAAAACCCCAAGGTAAAACGGGTGATTTTTTAATCGGGTGGTGTATAATCAAATTCAAATAGGTAAAAATGGCAGTCTTGATAGTAGAATTCAATTCAATTGAATAAAACATGACAACCTGGACACAATAATAAAATCCGGAATTCACAAAGGAACTTTTTACGTTAATGACAATCATTTGATAACGTTTCAGGTGTAAACTCCCTTAGGAGAAATTAAACTGAAGTATTTAGGATGTTTTTCGGGAAAAAAAAGTTAAGAATATTTTACTAAAATAGAAAATTGTCCGTGGAAAATGTTTAAATGTTTAATCGTACAATATTATTGTAATCGTAGTCAGTACACAGATTTTAACAAACCATTAAACAAACATTTGATCTGCCATGCGATATTGTACGTGATATACACGGAATGATAAGACACTGCGGTGAGAAGAGTGGGTCAAAAATATCAAAGCGCTATATTGGACTAATCAATCAAAAAACAATCAATCACTGGCCACGCGGTCAAAGGTGTCACAACATACTGGATTGACGGTACATGCATGGGAGGTAGAGGCGCGAAAGGGGTGTGCGACTTTATTTTACTATGATTCAATCATTCCTTCTCCCCAAGAATGCGGGTACATTAATGAAATAGGAATGAGGAACAAACCCACTTCGGTGGTCGAATGGTCTAAGGCGTCATTTCCGCAATAAGACTGGACTGTCGATGACGGAGAGATCAGGGTTTAAATAAGAGTAGGGTGTATTGAGGGTGGTTTTCCTCTCTTACTCTAAGCAAATGCGAGTACATTTCCTCTACAGTCAACCTTACTCATCCCTATAGCATATTCGTTGTCTATAGCCATAAAGGATAGTAAGACGATATGCCAAAAATAGAGAGAGAAGAATTTAAAGGAAATGTACGTGCATTTTGCGCGGAAAGAGAAAATCGGTTTGAAAAAAAAAGATCACACAACTGACCAGGATTTGAACCTAAACCTTCTAACTACCAGCAATCTGGGCAAGACGAGACTGACGCCTTTGTCCACGTGTGCGAATCAAAACTAATGTGAGCAGATCTTCTAGGCTGAGTTTTTTTTATAAGGAGCGAGGATTTGTGAATTTGTAAGGCATGTCACGTGACAAGAGCCCCCACACGATATCCTCAATCCGCGAGCTGGCAGACAACTACGTGGCTTGCAAATTACTATTAAATAAATAATATACAAAAGTCTAAAATGAGACAAACATCAAGAGTAAATAAATTAACACGTGTAACAAACACACCGGGCATAAATTAACTGAAAGATAAAAAAAAGGGAGACAAGTAGGTTAAGTCATGTGAAAAGGACCACGGAAATAGAACCTCCGCTCCCCTCTCTTGCAAACACCTGTCAACGAAGAGTGTGGGGTGGGGGTGAGGATTTGAGGATGCAGACAAGAAATAAATAAACAAATAAAAAACAGGTCTTGGGCAGAATATACAGTTTAATTTAGAGACGAAGAAACTTTTGACAGTACGAAAGTTTCTTAATCTACTGTCACATATACATACGTCAAGTCATGAAATCTGCTGTAAAAATGTGTGTGTGTGTATATATATATTCCTATAACATAATGCTAATGATTTAGAAAAATAATATCAATGTTAATCAAAAAGTATATATATATATATAAATATATATTTTTATATTCTATAAAAGTTTCTTTCTACCAAAATCAACGTCATAGACACCCGTTTCAGTGGCCGAACGGTCTGAGGCGTCACTCTCGTGTTAGACTCGCCTGCTGATGACGGGGAGATCGAGGTTCGAAGCCTAGTAGGCTCTAGTGTGGGTGATTTTTCTTAAATGATTTTCCACTCTCCTTCTACGCAAATGCTGGTAGATTACCTCTTAAATTCTTCCTCCCCCATCCCTACTTCATTAGAGTTATCATATATGCGTATTAACTGAACAGGTAGTAAGATGCGGTGATGGAGAAAAAAGTCTTAGACCACGTGATCTACACAATAAAAGGTTGAAATAAATATAATCTTACGTATTAGAGGTAACCCCACCCCCGTCTTTCTTAACACATCTTACTAACTTGCTTAACCTAAAGTGCTGATGAAGATATTTACTATATGTACGCAAGTGAATATTTAGGCGCTAGGTTAGAAGTAGTTTCAATAAGTTTGTAAGTCGTGTTGTGCTATGATGTGTATTTAGGTACACCGAATGATATAATAAACCACTCGCAAGACAAAAGCTCACGGGCGTCACATGTTCACCGACTAAAGCCCTCTGATTAATAATTAATTAGGCCGTGACCTGTTTGCCCTGCGAGCGAGTAAACAACAAAACAATGGCCACCAGTATAAACACTTTCACCCGCCGCAGCGTCACAATACTAAAGCTTTTTATTATTATTAGTGTCTTACCTGCATCTATAAGCACGTGGTCTGAACGCAAGGCTCAATTAGTCTGGTTTTCAGGCTGGTCGGGAATCGAATACCAACCGGGTGCGCTGATGATAGTTTTCCTAAATGGTTTACCGCTCCCCCTCCAGGCAAATTCGGGTACATTTGTTATAAATCCACATTTACCCTCCATAGCCCATTATTGTTATAGCCTATATATAATAAAATATGACAAATTTAAAAATAATTATGTTTAAAAAACAATTTGGGTATATATACACACATAAACAACTTGTTTTTTAAACATAATTATTTTTAAATTTGTCATATAGTTTTATAAATATTTTTAAAAACCAAAATATATTTTTCAATTTTGCTGTAGTTCAGTAAAGGATATAGAAAAACCGACTTGTAAGATTTCTGGTTTGAACGTAGTCGGTTAATCCGGCAGGATTTTAAATATCAGAGCCAATTAACCGGGACATTAGACTCAGGATTAAGCTCGAACCAGAAAACGTATTGAGGTGCGGTTCACCCCTTACTCAACTTGACAACAGCTGTCAGTAGCGCGCCTCTATACTGATCTCAGCGTCCTGGGTTCGATTCGCAGCGTGACCGAAATATGTACCGCTGATGAAATGTAGGCTCCTCCTTTTCACAGTGATGAACGAACGGCCGGGGGACTGGGTGTTGTGTCGGTTCTAGATTTAAATTAGGTTATAAGTCGTGTGCTGATATAATCAATCGGTTCAGAAATTGTACGTTAATTACCTCAAACAATGATAAATGGCGAAATTGGGATTAGTTGAATAGTGTTTTTTTTCAAAGGTGAAGGAAGGTTTTGACAATAAGATACATCTATGCCGGAACCTAGGATTGAACCCCGGACCCCCAGCGCAGAAGTCTGACACCTTACCCCTGGATCTTATTATGTTGTTTATGCCTTAAATTTCTTATAAATTTACATTTGGAGCACATTTTATGAATTCAAAACATATTTAATGCGGTCAAAATTGATAACAGTTAACTATGTTATTATTTTTAATTGTTTCTATCATCACCTCGTCTTACTACCTGTTCAGGTTATACGCATATATTATCATTACTCTAATGTGGGTAGGGATGAGGAAGGAAGCGTTTTAGAGGTAATCTATCCACATTAGCGTGGAAACATAGTGGGAAACCATTTAGGAAAAAAAACACCCACAGTGGACCCGACTAGAATCGAACTCCAATCTCACAAGCTTCAGCAGGCTAGTCTGACACGAGAGTGACGCCTTAGACCGTACGGCCAAAGAAGCAGGTTTTATAATTGTTGTTTTATAGATATTGATAATGGCTATCAAAAGTGACAGTTGAACATTACATGACTTGACGCATGAATACCTGAAAATAGATCTTATAGTTTTATTTAACTGTAAGATATGTACTTTCACAAGAAAATTGAGGTAGGCCTTTAAAAAGTTGGGTACTACCAGCTTTAGTGGCCGCGTAGTCTAAGGCGCTACTTTCACAATTAACTAGACCGCCAATGACGGGGAGATCGGGTTTCGAATTTCGATCGGGTGTTCTGAGGTTGTTGTTTTTTAAAAATATTTTTCCACTCTTCATCCACGTAAATTCGAGTACATGTCCTCTAAATATAAACCTTCCTCATCCCTAAAACCATTAGTGTGATTAGTACATAAGCGTATAGCCCGAGCGGGTAGTAAGACGCGATGCTCAGCAAAACCTTGAATACAAATATTAAATGACTCCGCTTTGACAAAGAGAAGCGCTTGGCAATGTTGAACCACTTGTTATGTTCCGGCGCGCGGTATTGCCCCATTCGTCCCGGAAAATAATCGTAATTACAGCGCACCCCCGCAACGCCATGAGAACGTGGTTGTTCCCATTCCCACAGCAATTGATTCAATCACAACAATACGCACATAATGCCACACGATTACCACAAAGTTTCGATGGTTCTGGTTGCATTATAATAGCCCTTGACAAGGGTAAGTGATTTGAGGAGGGCGGTGCAAAAACTTGATAACCATAATAGATTTAGATGTTATATATTCACTATTTAAAAGTTTATACTATACAAATGCTGAAATCTAGCCGTGAAACAATATATAAAATATTCAAAAATATTAGCTGTCCTCAAGGTCTTAACTGACCAGAAAAACTACCTGTAGTTCAAGAGGTAAGTTGGTTGAAATCAATGCTAACACATTTTTTAATCATAAAAAGAGGGTTATCATGCTTTCACCCCGACCCCTAATTTCTGAATTATATTTGCTTACTCACAGTCTGTTATATAAAGTTGTTTGTAAACCAGGACACTCAAGGTAGGGGACTGGCTAGGTGGCTGAGGAATTGCCAATCAGATGTTGCGCTTAGGTTAAATAATGATAAAACCTTTAACAGTAGGCCTACACGAGTTTGTTGTTTACTGGAATGAACACACAGCCATTCTATATGACCTTATACATATATAGACTTGTAAACATAATTTAAACGTTGACATTTTCCAATCAAAGAAGTACAAAAATCTACTTATTTCTGTTGATCATAAAGAGCCAAATGTCTGGGAAACGAAAGGTAAATGGTATAGGAGCGTAGAATGGATCTTTGGGAATATAATGATGTCATTTAATACAATAAAAATTGTACTGTCGTTTGTATTTCCTCCCCCCTTGTTTGTTCTCCACCTTCCGGACATATTTACCAAGGAACGTTATAAACCTTCTTTGTTTCTTTGAATCACAATCAATAGCTATGATGAGTCATATGTTTAGGATTTTTCTAATTATGACACTATGCGTGTGTGAGTGTGTGTCAGATGGTAGAACCATGCGTATGTGTGTATCAGATGGTAGAACTATGCGTGTATGTGTATCAGATGGTAGAACTATGCGTGTATGTGTGTGTCAGATGGTAGAACTATGCGTGTGTGTGTGTGTGTGTCAGATGGTAGAACTATGCGTGTATGTGTGTGTCAGATGGTAGAACTATGCATGTATGTGTGTGTCAGATGGTAGAACTATGCGTGTATGTGTGTGTCAGATGGTAGAACTATGCGTGTATGTGTGTGTCAGATGGTAGAACTATGCGTATCTATGTGTGTGTCAGATGGTAGAACTATGCGTATCTGTGTGTGTGTCAGATGGTAGAACTGTGCGTGTGTGTGTATCAGATGGTAGAACTATGCGTGTATGTGTGTGTCAGATGGTAGAACTATGCGTGTATGTGTGTGTCAGATGGTAGAACTATGCGTGTGTGTGTGTCAGATGGTAGAACTATGCGTGTGTGTGTATCAGATGGTAGAACTATGCGTGTGTGTGTGTGTCAGATGGTAGAACTATGCGTGTGTGTATGTGTGTGTCAGATGGTAGAACTATGCGTGTATGTGTGTGTCAGATGGTAGAACTATGCGTGTGTGTGTGTGTGTGTGTGTGTCAGATGGTAGAACTATGCGT
>CABEEJ010001895.1:33936-95906 GCA_901482245.1 Timema douglasi
CTAGGCCCCCCCCAAACCTGTGAGGCACCAGGAAAGCCTAGGTCCCCCCAAATATGGGAGGTACCAAGAAAGAATAGGTCCTTCCCAAACCTGTGAGGCACCAGGAGAGCCAAGGTCCCCCCCAAACATGTGAGGCACCAAGAAAGAATAGGTCCTTCCCAAACCTGTGAGGCACCAAGAGAGACTAGGTCCTCCCCAAACCTGTGCGGCACCAGGAGAGCCAAGGTTCTCCCAAACCTGTGCAGCACCAGGAGAGCCTGGGTCCCTCCAAACCTGTGAGGCACCAAGAGAGACTAGGTCCCCTCCCAAACCTGTGAGGCACCAGGCGAGCCTAGGTCCCCCCAAACCTGTGAGGCACCAGGAGAGCCTGGGTCTCCCCAAACCTGTGAGGTACCAAGGGAACCTAGTTCCCTCCTCCAAACCTGTGAGGCACCAGGAGAGCCTTGGTCTCCCCAAACCTGTGAGGCACCAGGAGATCCTAGGTCTTCCCCAAACCTGTGAGGCACCAGGGGAACCTAGCTCCCTCCTCCAAACCTGTGAGGCACCAGGAGAGCCTAGGTCCCCCCAAACCTGTGAGGCACCAGGAGAGCCTAGGTCCCCCCCAAACATGTGAGGCACCAAGAAAGAATAGGTCCTTCCCAAACCTGTGAGGCACCAAGAGAGACTAGGTCCTCCTCAAACCTGTGCGGCACCAGGAGAGCCAAGGTCCCCCCAAACCTGTGAGGCACCAGGAGAGCCTAGGTCCCCCCTAAACCTGTGAGGCACCAGAGGAACCTAGCTCCCTCTTCCAAACCTGTTTCTCCAGGGGAGCTTAAGCCTCCAAAACTTACGAAGTACCAGGAGAGCTTAGGCCACCCGTTAAACATATAAAGAGTCTTACACCTACCAGAATCTAACAAAAAGAAGGAACATCCTAAAGTTATGTTTGGATGTGCACGCTTATACTAATTTCTAAGTAATACTCCACAAGTGTTACCCAATGTATATTATTCATAACCAAGAGTATGGCATACAGGCGCTAATCAGAGGTTGTAAAAAACGAGATCACACTTCACAAAACCCAGACCAGCTAGGGCAGAGCTACAAAGCGGGGGCGAAGAGGAATAATTATTGTAATGCAGGATGGAGTTGACAATTTGCACCAAGGCGTACAGAGCACAGCAAAGGTTGGATACTTGCGTTTATGGCTGAGAAAAACGAGACGCGGAACTTGTTCGTGACCATACAACAACACGGCTGCAGTGTAGTTAAATTCAGCCTTCTTCATACCTAACAGTTGCGTAATTAGTTCAAAGGCAGGTAACCCTAACCTAACTTATAGTGAGAAGCGGTGATAAAAATAAATAACTATACTAAGGCGGCCACCTCAATCAGCGAAAACGTATTAATTTCTTCACAAGTCTTAAAATACAACTGTCCGTGTCATTTTCGTCTTATCAAGACATGTCTGAGGACAACTCTGGGGGAAAGCAGACTTGTTGGCTTGGCTCTAATCAAGACATGTCTGAGGACAGCTCTGGGAGGAAAGCAGACTTGTTGGCTTGGCTCTAATCAAGACATGTCTGAGGACAACTCTGGTGGAAAGTAGACTTGTTGGTTTGGCTCTAATCATGACATGTCTGAGGACAACTTTGGTGGAAAACAGACTTGTTGGCTTGGCTCTAATCAATACATGTCTGAGGACAACTCTGTTGGAAAGCAGACTTGTTGGCTTGGCTATAATCAAGACATGTCTGAGGACAACTTTGGTGGAAAACAGACTTGTTGGCTTGGCTATAATCAAGACATGTCTGAGGACAACTCTGGTGGAAAGCAGACTTGTTGGCTTGGCTATAATCAAGACATGTCTGAGGACAACTCTGGTGGAAAGAAGACTTGTTGGTTTGGCTCTAATCAAGACATGTCTGAGGACAACTCTGAGTGGAAAGAAGACTTGTTGGTTTGGCTCGTCTGCATGTCCACAATTATATCATTTCAGACCCACAAGTAACTGAGCGGTTTTCCAAAACTAGCAAACACGAAATGGTCCTGTAAACAACACCTTGTAGCATACATTTAAGAAATATTATAGATATTTTATTATATAATATAATATTATATTTAGCACCGCGTCTTAATACCCGTTCGGGTTATACGCTTTAAGTACTAATTACTCTAATGGATTAGGAATTGGGAAGGTTGAATTATAGGAAGTGAACCCGCATTTGCGTGGAGGGAGAGTGGAAAACCATTTAGGAAAAACCACCCCCAGTTCACCCGACCAAGATTCGAACTTCGATCTCCCCGTCCTCAGCAGTAGAGCTCAACACGACAAGCACGTATTTTATTATAAATAACGATTTGTTTTATTTATTTATTGCTCCCTGAATCCAACCCTCAACGGTATACAATTGATATTACACATATACATTTTACATTAACGGACCTACTGTCGACCTCGGTGGTATTGGGGTAAAGTGCTCACCTCAAAACCCGATGTTCGTGGGTTCAAAGGAATTTTCTTGAGCGTAAAAATCTTTAGTAAAATTTTCTTTGGAGAGAAAGTAAAGCCATCGGCCCCAAGTCAACGTAAAATAACCCTGGAAGATATGTGAAAATACCTATCCCGTTAAAATTGGTAGGCCCTTTCGTTCTCGTTCATAGAAATTTTCGAGTGCTGATTTAATCAGTCGGTTCTGAATTTGCACGTTAAATACCTTAAATAAATAATAAAATAAATACAATCATCCTAGATTACTATTTCAAAATAAGTCAATCTGTATATTACTATCGCTTGATTTAAAATTAAAAACATAAATCAATTTTAAACATTTTTATTGTCAAATGTATACATTCCTTTTACACTGAGAGCTAGTAGTCTTAGTTTGGCCAAAAACAGTATGCCCCTATTTTATGAGCTGCACCATAGTGGAACCCATTAAGGTGAGCTTGGTAGTTTTCAAGGTAAACAAAGTATAAATTAAATAAACATACACGTTTTATACTATTATTACTATACAGTGTTCTTATCTTTATAATGATAACCAAATTAAATTAGATACCTAAGGATAATCAGTAAAAATAAATGGTATGGTGCACCGACATTTTTTCTCTTTTACCAAATAAATAAATGCAAATACTCACTTATAACTTGTAATATACGTGACAACAAATAATAAACATTGAGAGAGAAACATTATGGGGATAAAAGAACATAGCATTTCACCAATAAAATAATATATTCTGTTGCAATAATATTTTGTTTTGTGCATTTTCTAATCCTCATTCCCCAAAACTCTATTTAAAACAATAGATTTTCCTATAACTCGGAAAATACCCGATCGCTAAAATGGCTTTAGGCCGAGACACAGACAGACGACATCACAAAAATACTTTTTCGGTTTCAGTGAGTCATGCATGACACGTCGATATCTATCAAAGTTTGATTATTTTTTCGATCATAATACTTTCTCTCTCTCCGTATGGTCGCGATATGAGGAAAAACATGCTGCTGTAAAAGAGCGATGTTTGAATGTTTTGGGGCCCTCGGGGCCAGGGCCTGGGGCGAACTGCCACCTCTGGGATGACCTGAACATTTACCATGTATTTAGCTTAGCACCACGTCTTACTACCCGTTCAGATTATATGCGTATATACTAATGACGCTAATTGATTTTTAGGGATGAGGAGGGTTATATTTATAGGAAGTGTGCCCGCATTTCCATGGAGGGAGAGTGGAAAACATTTTTTTAAACAACCCCGCCTGACCGAGATTCAAACCTCGATTCCCCCCGTCATCGGCAGTTTAGTCTACTGCGAGAGTAGCGCCTTAGACCATGCAGCCACCGAATAAGCGAGTGCCAAAGAGAGTAGAAACATACTGTATATCTACTCTTCAGGCGAAAACTGGCGCGGTTGCTGTTCTATCAGATTACAGTCAACATACTATACAGTAATCCATAAGGAAGTATTATTGGAAGTTTTGGTAACTTTTTAGATTAACTTAATAATAAATAAATCAAGGAAGACATATTTATAAAATATCAAATTTTAGGTATTTTCAATCAATGTTGGTGATCGAAAAATCAGGGCTTGAATAGAAAACAGATACAAACTAAAAAAAATCGCGACGTTGGGTCGACGCATAAGCCTACCTTTCACGGTTTCTGTACCTTGGGTTCCAGGTCAAAGCTCACGCACACAGTAGAAGGAATACCACACCGGACACTTGTCATTATTCCCCGCACTTCCGGTACAATACAAAAACAGACAATAAAAAACTCTTAAAAAAACTTTCCCACAAACGTAGTCACAGATAAAACTAGGCCTCTTTACATTAATAAGAGCTGATTTGCAAAAAGATTGCTGCTACAGTCCAATTTTCATACGAAGGTTTTTTTGTAAAATACAAATACATTTTTTGCGGAGAGAAATAACGTTTTACTAATTTATTAATATAATTTTATAGGTATTGATTATATCTTTCAAAATTTACATATGACTTGACATCTAAACACTTGAAAGTAGACCTAATAACTATTATAGATGTCAGATAAGATTTGACCGCAGTCAAGGTGGGGATGTAGGAGACGCGAGAGAAGGTTAGTGTTTTTGCACATTTTTCTATCAAAACATGCTCCAGTACAAACAGAGTTTAATTTTCTTCACACGGTGATATCAACAGTTGTTGAATATCTGTCAAGATCATAGCGGCATTAGATGAGAAACTTTTTAAATAAACATAAAAAGTTTGTCATCTAATGCCGCTAAGCTCTTGACAGACATTCAACAACTGTTGATATCACCGTGTGAAGAAAATTGAACTCTACGTTTATAATGGGGGAATATTTGATTTATTTTGGCAAAAAAAAATGTTGCTCTAAAAACTGCAAAAACAATGGCCTTTTCTAACGTTTCATACACCCCCACATTAACCAAGATAAAGTTTTTTTACTTTATAAAATATTTTGGAAGCGTGATTCAGGCGAAAGGTGGAAGTAGAAAGAATATAATGAGAAGAGGACAGCAAGAAGAGTTGTTCTATAGGTGTGTAAGAGACCTGCTATGGAGAGTTGTTCTATAGGTACGTAAGAGACTTTCTGTGTAGAAGAGAAGTCCCCTTGAAGTGTAAGGAAGTATTGTACAGGGCGTGCTTTGTAACCATTGTCACATATGCTGCGGATACATGGACATTACATGTAAGAGAGACTAGGAAAGTGGAGACCATGGGAATGAAGTTTGTGAGGAGAATGCTACTAGCTGTCACGAGGAGAAACAGGAATAAGAATAAAGTTATCCGGGGAAAAGTAGAAAAGGGAGTACATGAGATAGTAGAGGAAACAAGGCTGATATGTTAACTCCGGCTGGTGTGGTGTAGGTGGGATTAAAATAAAAGTGTCCCCATTCTCCTTAAACGCACATTAGATCCAAACTTTATATCTTCCTCACTCCTACCCCATGAGCGCGATTCAATGCGTACTTATAGCCTAAACAAGTAGTAAGACGCGAAGCAAAAATATTCAATCAAAAACACTTTAAAAATTCTAATAGCGCACAGATATCTATTTTCCTCCCCGCCGTGATGGCGCCACATTGCACTTGTAATTACACAGGTAAGAACAATCGCAAGCATATTGTAACCCTCAATAATAGGCCTATGTTTGCCGTTTGATTCAGGAAGTTCCTTTCCACATAAGTTTCCATTTGCAAGTTATCTTTGAACCTAATCTTACAACGGTAAACGTGAATACTATACTATTTTCATATGATGCACCTTATCTGACAGAAAAGTTGCTATATAGATATACTTTCACGTGTTCATAAGTCAAGTCATATGATCTGCAGGTATAGCTTTTTTTTAGCACCGCGTATTACTACCCGTTCGTGTTATACGCCTATATATAATTACATTGAGAAAGGTTGAATGTATAGGAAGTGTATGCGCATTTGCTTGGCGAGAGAGAGAGAGAGAGGAAAAACCGCTCTCCCTACAACCGACTGGGATCAAACCACGATCTCCCGATTCTCAGCAGTCTATTTTATTGCGAGACCATGCGGCCACCGAAGCGGGTAGTTGTAACTGCTCATAGATATTATTTATAGATATAAAATAACAATAACATAGTAAAATGCTATCAATGTTGACTAAAAAGGTTTGTATTTTTAAAAAAAGCCCTTCCTATGAAAATTGTATTGTATTTAATTGTTTCCTTAATAGGTGTTCTGCAGGTATCTACGTGGAAAGGTGGTGTTAAAAACAACAGGTATGGCCCTGACAAATTTGGTTTGCGTGAGAATTCACGGAAAAAACCGCTACTGATAGCTTTTAAAGAAGTTAGATAAGGTCGATAAGTTACAACTGGACAACACCGTTCTCTTGATAACAAGGGTCTAACCGGGGCATATATTATGTGGGTATTGGCGGCGGGTGGGGGTGGTAGGGTGGGAGGCCGGTACGTGGGATATATTGTTTTCTGAAGACCAATGGAATATTGGTATAAGGAATAACTTAAATGGTTACGTTCGATAAAACATGACTTCAAATAAATCTAGAGTGAATGATTTAATAAAGTGGAAAATTAGTTTTATTTTTAGTCAAAAGAATGTAAATATGAACATTATGAAACAATTAAAGTAATGTGTAGGTTGTACATAACTTGCCAAACATTACAAAGTTGGCTGCTGTTAAATTACTATAATGAAAGCTATTAGGAATTAGCTTATTATTATTATTATTATTATTAGCACCGCGTCTTACTAACCGTTCGGGTTATACGCACTTACGCTAATGTGTAATGGTAGGGTGATTTTGAGATGAAATGAAGGACCTACAGTTTAACGTGGAATCCGAACCACGGTGGAGGCCTGGCATTCCCCACATTCACAAGATGTCTTGTCAGAGGTGAAGGAAGGGTTTGGTAATCAGATAGATCTGTTCGAGGACCGAGGATTGAACCCCGGCCGCCAGCACAGAAGTCTGACACCATACTCCTAGACCGCCAGGTCACCCCAATTAGCTTATTAAAAGTTAAAATAAGTGCAATGTTTCTAATAAATTTGAATTAATGAACAAGGACAACAAGTTGATGAGAAAATATTGTTTAAACAAGATAGGTAAAATTCATAACATAAAATATGAAAACAATATCGACAATATAGTGTAAAATTTTACGACTTGTCTAGAATAGTTAATTTTATGAAATATATATTGCTTGATGTCTATATTAAATTATTTGATAATTTGAAAGATGTTAGTTAACATCATGTTGTTAATGTAATATGATTTGATTTTTAAATAAAACTTTGACTTTCCTTGTCTGTTTGTTTGTGAGATCCCATTAATGCTCCAGAATGTATTTTTTCTCGTACGAGGGCTCTTACAGTATAAAACGTTTGGGGAACACCTGGAATAGGTGAACATTTTACTGTAATTAATTTAAGAATCAATCAATGTATTATAAAAGGATATAAAGATTTAAAAGTTTTCAAAAAGAGTTATATTAATCACTAAATAAAATGTACATGAAATACTATTAATTAATTTTATATCATAAAGAATGATAGTCAAAACATTTATTATAAGAGTTTTTGTTACGTAATTGAAACAGAAAATTAAGTTTTGCAAAATGAAAGAAAAGTTAATTATTAATAGTAAAAAAAAAGAGCTTACAAAATGATGATCCGTTGATGTAATTCCCTTTCTACTTGTGCAGTTATACTGCGTGGGCATATTTCACCGACGATTACATTTTTCGGCCATGCCGAGAATTGAACCCGAAACCCTTAACTCAGTCGGCAGACACGCTACGGACTGAACTAACGTGAGGGACCAGATTATTTAATAAAGAATAGATAGCTACCCCCCACCCCCAGTCTAGGTCAGGGGTTGCCAAACTTTTTAGACTGAAGGAGTCCTTGTTCCAGAAAAAATAAATACTGGAGACCTCATCAATTAGTTTAAACCGCGGCCACACTGCGTCAACAATGCCGACTCAGTGGGGACGCGGCTTTAATAACGACAGTTAAATTTTACAAGTATAAACAGTGGCGCAACAGATTAAGCTTTTGTCCCCCCCCTCTACCCCCCAAGATTTATTTTCTGGACCCCTTTTCCAAGTCATTTAACACCTTAATAAATGTTGTAAGAAATAGTTAATAGTCCTAAATAATTACGAATTTAGTAATCCAACCTTATAATGAATGTTTTAGCCTTTCCAGCAAATGTATAGAAGTTTAAAGGGGCGTTACTCCACTGAGTATAAATGTACTAAACAAACAGGAGACATCACATGTTTTAGCTGCGCCTTTTCCAACTCTACTTTATTTAGATTTGAAAAAATTGAAATCCTAATTACTGACGCTATTTTATAGTGTGAAAAGCAAATAAAGAATATTCTAAAATTGCCTCTCGAAGCCCGAAATAATTGGTCTAGGTACTACACGCGCGCGAAGCCGGCTAATCCCCCCCCCCCTTTCCCCGAGGAAAATGATCAAATGCCACGATATGACAAAGGCGTTATCGTTCCTTCTCCAACTCCCATGACCCAGCGAACTTTTTACCGACCTCGGTGTCACTGCGAGAGTCCAAGGTCTTTATATTGGTGACGTAAACGCGAGGTTAGGTATGCTCCTCTCTGACACGAGAGGCCGAGGTTCAATCCCAACCGGAACGTATTGAGGAAATGTAAAGTTCAATTTTTATAGTAAGGGTTCTTATGTGACGGCTAGAAAAGTTCATAACCTAATTTTGGTAGGTAGAACTTTCTGGAAGGACTAATTTCGTACAAGAACATTACTGTATAGTAAAATTTAATGTCGACCTCGGCGGTCTTTGGGTTAAGTGCTTGACTTAGGACTCGATGTTCGTGAGTTTAAACCCAGTCGAGGTCAGCGGATTTTTCTTGAGCGATAAAAATCCGTGGCACAAGTTCCTTCGGAGGGTAAGTAAAGCTGTAAGTCCCATGTCGATCGTGGCATGTAAAATAACCATGGAAGGTATGTTAAAATACCTTTCCCGGCAAAATTGGTAGGCCCTTTCAGTCTCGCTCATAGAAATTCCCAAGTATTGATATAATCAGTTGGTTCAGAAAAGTGCATGTTAAATTCCTCAAAATAAATAAATAAAATTGTGTGGGTTTTTGACCAACAATGTTTCCAAGACAGTTTAATGACTACATAATATTTAAGATTAAATTGACTAATGCTTGGTTAAAAATTGCGTCTCTGTTGGTGAACCTGTTTTCTAAAAATGCCAAAGCATCAATTCGAATTTACGAACGAGCTTCTGGAAAATAGTAGTGTTTTTGGAGTAATAAATGGAAAAAATAGAGAAAGGGGCTAGTTGCTGAATCTATGAAGGAGGATTTGAATGTTGCATTATATTATAAAACGATGTCATGCGAAAGATTTGATAATTAAATCAGTGGCATTCCTGAATTTTTAATGAAAATTGGGACATATGAAAAATACCCTTGGAAATTAACAATGTATTTAAATTAAAACAAAACGCGTCTTACTACATGTCAGGTTATACACATATATTATAATTACTCCAATGTGGTAGGGATAAGGAAGGAAGCATTTTTATTTGTAATATGCCCGCATTTGCGTGGAAGGAGAGTGAGGAAAACCATTCGGGATTCAAACCCTACACCATTCGGCTAATGATGTGGATGTTTAATTTTCCCAAAATGTCACGTGAATGTTGGGTTTAAGCGTTATTCAATTGATAATGGTTGTTTAGCAGTTTCCTTTTAATTCCCTATTTCTATGAAACCATAATATTTAATTATCAATTTTAAAAAGTGTCCACTTTTTGGCTCCCAAATATATGGTATAGCCCTGCCTACTATATAATAATCTCATTTTCCCATTAATTGTTTAGTTGAATAGTGTTCTGTGTATCAATTAGATTTAATTTAAAAATAAATTTTGAGGTAATCAGAAATATCTATCGACAAAGATTTCAGCGGTAAAAATAAAATAAATTTGTACTGTAAGTCTACAGAGGAAGGGGCGGGGAGGGGGGAACTAACGTACTTTCTTTCCTAGGGTTTATACTTTATATTATAGACAACAAAAGAGATCTTAACAAAACAATCTTTGTTGCAACTCGCTTGGTCTAAGAACGACAAGGGCGGTAAAAAATAAAAGAGTGGGCTTGGACCATTATTGTTCTGGAAATGTGACTTTGCCCTTCGAACAACTTCCAACAGTGAAAAATCAATAGAAGGCATTCACAATATAATCCAAAACTTCAAAAGAAATTTTAGTTGAAACGCACTAAAAAAACACTTTCAGGTTTGTTTTGTATTCAACGCATCATGATAAGACAATTTGTTTGAACGTGGGATATCAAGACATATATATATAATCGTCCTGGCTAAATACTTTAATCGAAAACAAAAGATTTGATTTTGTGATGCATACTTTAAATATTTCTGAAAGTTATTCCCGCCACTCGTTAACAGGAAATGTTTTACGGATGCGCGGCGTTTCCTACGAAATACCCATGTGACTTTCAAGCATGTTGTTCATAATGGCCGCGCGTTTGAGACATGTCAAAAACTACACGTGGGTTCGTATGAACAAAAATAACGACATAGTAACATTAATATAAACCGTGTCAAGTCATTAGACGTATATAACCTGTTAATGCACGTTTATTATCACAACATGAATAAGATAGACGCTAATTTAGGTAAAATATGTTTATCTTACCTTTGAACTTCATGCTGACGCCGGGTTGAAAAATGCCGGGGAAGTTGTTTACACCAATGAACCTAACAAAAGATTGACAGCTATTCAAGTTATGAATTGTCGTAGAAAATAAATTATAAACACTAAATAATTTAACAGTTGCCATATAAATAAACGATTCGTTATAAATTAAAACCTTATGAAACGTGATGAAATAAAAACTATTGTTTTTGGGGTATCGAGTTTAATTTCATAGAAGCTTCCTCAATTTTTAACATACCCACTGACCCACATTTGAAATTAAAAGAGTTTTACTTACTCAATTTCTCCTATGCACTATCAAAATCGCCAGTGTTATACAGTTATTAAGCATAACAACTTATTCGATGACAATTGCACAAATTTCTGCACACTAACGGCTACTGAAAATGACATTGACAGGTTCACTATTCGAGATTTTGAAGCTATCAACAATACTGCTGGCGCTATCTGTTATGATTTATAGAACTACTTCCACAGAGCTTTCTGGCGGGAATCTCATTTAGGTCAATTTTTTGTACCGACCGCCATTACAATGCTATTAAGCTATAACTAAAAGTAATCTTAGTTTTCATGAAATTTAAATAGCATAACCACACATAATTTCTAGACAATAAATGACATTAAGACCCAATAAAGTATTTTTAAATGTATTTTATTTGTTGACACACTTCCAGCTGCTACACAATGTAGGCATATAATGATGAATTTCAATAATTATTGTTAAACAATAAATACAAATGAAAATTACTTAAAGACAGGCTTTGAATGTCTACCGAAATAACAAATATAACACTTCGAGTTCAAAAGTTGTTCAATAAAATTGAAATAAACGATTTTATTTTTATCTAGGCTTTTCAAACTAAGATTTAAAATTAATATCACAAGAAAGTGTATTTTTATTGCAATTAATAGGGTTTGTATCAAGTTTGTAATGGGAAATCCAACATTTGAATAATAGGCCTATGATTAAAAATTATCAAAACACTAACAATGAAAGATGTGCCAAACAAAAAATTAACTAATGAACACGTAGACAATATAGATATGTATATAGTATGATTTTGGTAGGAAGAACAATAGAAGTTAGTTACTAAATTTACCAAAACAATTTTAATAGGTTCCTACGGCAGTCCATGTGATCTCCCGCGTGTTACTTTTGATAGATATTACCAATATCTATAAAATAACACTAATGATATGGTAGAATTTTATCAATGTTGACCACAATAAAATATGATTGAATTTTTTCTGTTCTTCCAACAAAAATCAGTGTATAGCATGGATTGAAAGTGTTTAACAAACCTGCAGGAGTGAATGGAGTGTTTCAAAAGGTACATGGCATACTATTGAGTTTTATTAATCAACTCTTATAAACAAATTATATGTATATAAAAATTGTAAAATGTGGAAGAAGCCCAACCCTAGACACAACTGGATAGCTCAGTGGTAAAGAGAATTAGCATATTAATCCAGAAGTCCAAGATTCAATTCCCATGTCCAGGTGTTATTTTTCAATTTAAAAGATACTGTCTGTATAATTGTGTTTAACAGCTATAATAGCCTAGTTTGGCTAAATAAATAATCCATAATTGTAAGCCTAATCAGGGCCAGATTTATAGCTGTGTGGGTCTTGATGCTATAAAAAAATTGGTGGGCCTAACATTAAGCAAATATTTTTCTTTTCATTGTTTCGACATTTTATTTAAGCAAAATAAACTGTTAAAAGTTTAACGTCAAAGATATTATTTAAATAAGTCATTATTGTCATCACAATAAATTAGATTTGTTGGAATCAAACAATTTATAATATATTTCATTTGTTTTAAAATTATATTTAAAAGTACAGAACATAATGACAACACTTTTTTTATTGCAACAATTTATAGAAGCCTTGGGGTGTTTGCCCCTGCTGTACCCCCGAACTTAAATCCGAGCTTAAGTTAAGTAAAACAAACTAATGCAGATGTTGACATGGCTTAATGGACTTTCAAAATATTTTCTTTCCTCACATCACCCTTTGTTTAGCTAATTTTTTTGTATCAGCATCTCGTCTCATTACCCGTTTGGGTTACACACATTTGTATTAATTACGATAGTATGGGTTAGGGATGAGGAAGTATATACCCTTGTTTTAATGTAGTAGTGGAAAACCATTTAATAAAAACAATCCTAAATACATCCGAATAGGATTCTAATCCTGATCTCCCCATCATCAGTGGTACAGTATATTACAAGAGTGACGGCTTGTACCACTCAACCATCAAAACGAGTAAATAGCTTTGTTAAAATTTGATATTTTTTTCCTCTTTAAGATTATATGAAGTCGACCTCAGTAGCCTTGGGGTAAAGTGCTTGTCCCAGCATCTATTGTTCGTGAGTTCAAACCCAGCCGAGATGGATATTTTTAACTAGTGAGCCCGCATTTGCGTGGAGGGAGAGTGGAAAACCATTTAGGAAAAACCACCCCCAGTTCACCCGAACGAGATTCGAACCTCTATCTCCCCGTCCTCAGCGTTTGAGCTCAACACGACAAGCGCGTTAGCCAACTACGCCACCGAGGCGGGTTATTTGATGTGTATAGTTTCTATTAACTAGCTATGAAGTTCAAGGAAATATTCTCAATAAATAAATCCATTCAAAAGTTCATCTTTTTCATCATAATCATCATCAACTATTTAGGCAGTGAAAGTAATTTATAAATTCATCTTTACTTATAACTCAATTCAGTAGCCACATCTTCTAAAAGGTGTTACTTTGAAATAAACTGGGCCACTGATGACGAGTAGATCAAGGATCAAACCCGTCAGGTGTATGAGGGTGGTTTCTAATAAATGGTTTTCCACATTTACTCTCTAAGCAAAAGCAGGTATACTTCCTCCAAATTCAACCTTGCTCATCCGTAGCACATCAGTGTAATTAATACATATGAGTACAAACCAAATGGGTAGTAAGACATGTGATTAAAAAAACAAACATAAACCCTACTTTGGCATAATTTTTTGGGGGGAGTTGGTTTTGTGCAGTGATCAGATACTAAAATAAACTGTCTCTAAGGAACCTAAGTAGATTATATTTTTTTCTTACACCAATTAAGAGAGATAATTTTTCAATATTTTAAGATTATCAACATTTTCAGTGTTTAAGAAAAAAATACTATGCAGCTTTCAAGTTCTTAATGCCATAAAGCAAGCTAGTATTTAAGGTGGGGATGTAGAGAATGCAAGAAAATGCGTTTTTTCAGTTTTTATAGCAAAACAATTTTTTTGCCCAAAATAATTAAAATATTGCTTCAGATGGCGATATCAACAGTTGTATATGTCATAGCAGATTTCAGTGGGCAGGACATGCAGCAAGAATGGAAGAATCTAGAACCGTGTTCAAGGTATTGACTGGCAAACCCAATGGGAAGACCTATACGCGGATGATAGCATAACATTAGCTTTATCTGATAGGGATAGGGTGTAGTGAGGTGTACTGGATACAACTAGCTCAAGACAGGAATATGTGGTGTATTTTTGTAAGTGCGGTAATGAACTTTCAACTTCTTTATGCCTGGGATTAAGTATTTTTTTATTCTAATGCAAAAACTAATATACAAAAATGTTTAATTATCAGGACATTATATATTGTTTGTTTAAAGAGCCCTTTTATTAATAGATCTGTAAGTGAATGTAACTTGTCAATGTACTTATTGAAACTTAAGAAGACACAAGAAATCTGAGAAGGGATAGAAAAATAGAAATATTGTTTAATCATTTTCTATGGTTTTCGATAAAGCAAGGAGTCTAAATAATCCAAACTGGGGTAAATAATCGCTTAGGTTAAATGACAAACAGTTGTGACATAATTAATGTTTTAATTGTGTAGCCTAAGTCTAATTAAGATTAATGTACACATAGAAGTTTACTAGATACAATTTAATTTTCATTTTCAATAGTTATAAGAGATATTTACAATACAAAACAGAAAATATACATTTATTTGTCTAGATAAACGGTTATATATAGCCTACTAATTGGTTAGACATTAAAGCATTTATTAAACCAAATTAATTAATATTGTTTAACTTGTTTCTAGATGCGGCATATTTAATAAGTATCCAACATCGGAGTTTTTGCATATCTGTCTTCCTTGCTTCTTTCTCCTGCTTTATACTGCCGATCACGCTCTGCCTGCATCGCATAGGTGCGCTGAAGCTGCAGAACATAAAGTGTAAATATTACTCATCAAAGAATAAGCCCTTATATTTTGATCCACCTGCATTAGTAGGTAGGCTACATGGACTAGACATCAATCATGTCAAGTTTGGGAGGTCAGCGGTTGAATCCTGAACAGGTGTATGGGGACACTTTTCCTAATTGGTTGGACCCTGACCAGTCTCAAAATGTTGCTACTAGTCTCACCTCTCAAGATGTTGCTACTAGTACCAACTTTCAAGATGTTGCTACTAGTCCCACCTCTCAAGATGTTGCTACTAGTCCCACCTCTCAAAATGTTGCTACTGGTCCCACCTCTCAAAATGTTGCTACTGGTCCCACCTCTCAAAATGTTGCTACTGGTCCCACCTCTCAAAATGTTAGCTACTGGCCCCACCTCTCAAAATGTTGCTACTAGTACCAACCCTCAAAATGTTGCTACTAGTACCAACCCTCAAAATGTTGCTACTGGTCCCACCTCTCAAAATGTTGCTACTGGTCCCACCTCTCAAAATGTTGCTACTGGTCCCACTCTCAAGATGTTGCTACTAGTCCCACCTCTCAAAATGTTGCTACTAGTCCCAACATTTCAAGATGTTGCTACTGGTCCCACCTCTCAAGATATTTTTAATAGTCCAACCCCTCGAAAAATAAATGAAGAGATATGACTGGCCTCCCAATTCATGGTAATGTACCTGCTTCTTGTGGGTGCAGCATTCGTGGAAGTCTTCAAGGATATCATTGCATAAAGTCTTCCCTCTCTCTATTCCATAGGCCTCAAAGCAATTCAGCATACGGAGCTCCAACGGCGTACATTTCCCTTTCCTATGCACTAGCACAGTTGATGTAATATCCGTAAAGGGAGTACGTAAAATTGGGTTGATGGACATTTCAAAAAAGAACAAAAAACCTGAAACACATGTCCCACAATAATTTGGTAAATAAATAAAAAAATTGTAACTTCAAAACAAGTAATGCTAGCCCCTTTAAGTGGCTGAGTAGTTACAGAAAGGTTAAGTGTGAGCCTATGAGATCCTTATTTGGTTACAAATTGTGCCATCATCATCATAATTATTATTATTATTATTATTATTATTATTATGTATTCTGTCTTACAACATGTCAATTCCTTTTGTCAGTGAACTTAGACCGCCAATTTGCCTCCTACAGTTCGCAAAATTGTCTTTTTTCCTTCAAGTAATCCAATATTTGAATCTTACTTCCTAAGCTCGTCTTTCCTACAACTTTTCCTTCTATGACGTCGTGCAGGAGACAGTTCCTTCTAAGGATGTGTTCAATCCCATTCGTTATGCACCATAGAATCACATCCAAAATGGTTCTCTTATCACCCACTCTTCTTATGACTTCATTTGTCACCATGCCTGTCCACCTTATCTTATAACGTCTTCTACAGCACTACATTTCAAAGCTATCCAAGTATTTCTATGAACAGTATTAATTCACTTGTCATAATGATCCTGCATACAATACTGGACAATGCAATAATTAGATAGTTTAATTAATATCCACAGTATATAGGTTTATAAAAGGTGGGCTACCATTGCTTTAGATAAGTTTCATTACCTGGAATTAAATTTCTTTATAAGGCCAACTCAAATACAAATCCTAGCTTATTAGCTGGGTGTTTCCTGGGGGTTTTTTTCCACCATGTCTCACAACTTGTTCGGGTTTCACACATATATACTAATTATGCTAATGTATTAAAGATAAAGAAGGATGAACTTATAGGAGATGTACCCGCACTGTATGGACAAAGTGGAAAACCATGTAGGGGGGAAAAAAACTTCAGTACACCCAACTGGGATTCGAACACCAATATCCCTATCATCAACAGTCCTGTCTACTGCGAGTGTGATATCTTAGACTCAAGGTGGGCAACCTTGTCACCAATTGCCACAAGTGGCGAATTGGCCCCGAAAGTGTGGTGAATTAGAGTTTGCCAACTCTCACAGTAAAATAAAACTTTTCCTTACACTTGTGCTTGTTTTAATTTGATATTTTCCGGCATATCATTAGATGACATCCAACAACCCCACCTCTCCCCTAATCCCTTTCCAAGCACTTTGTTTCATCTCTGTAGTCGAACAAAAGTGTGGTCAAATTTCACATTAAGTTGTCTTACACTTTCAATCTGAACAATTTGCATCATTCGTGTCTGAAGCAGTTGTAACTTATTGGTCCAACATGTACAAACAGTGTGTGTTTTAAATTTTTGATTGAACAACCTAGATTCTCACTTTTTACATGTTGTGGCAAATTTTCACTTCTCATTTGTCACATCTGTGGCTAAATTGAAAAATATGTTGCCCACTTCTGTCTTAGACCATTCAACCACCAAAGTGTGAGTGTGAGTGTGAGTGTATGTTACAAGTAGACTACAATATTGTAATAATTTAAGCTGTTATAGCCGTAGGGCTCAAATTGGTGACCACACAGTCATAGGTGTCACTCTCGCAAATATATTAGAGTTCTAGTAACTATCATGTATAGGTTAAAATTTTAGCTTGGTCTGTTGAGGGTAATTTTTCCTAAATGTTTTCCCACTTTTTCTCTAAAATCTAAATTTATCATCCCTACATTATTAGGTAGCAGGGCTGTGGAGTCAGTCATGGAGTTGGGAGCAATTTTAAATAAACAGAATTAGTAAAAGTGTTTTGACTCTGGCTTCAAAATAAAAACTTACGAGCTTTATACTTTTAAAATTTGTTAGGACCGATATTTGTAATTTGGATTGACAATCTTTTTCAAATATAAATTCATTTGTTCCCTAATTAATATTAGAGGAGTTGGAGAAGGCTTGGCATGCAGACTTCATAACCCTGTCGGGTAGGTAGTGTAATACGCAGATAGCTTAGACAGGTAGTAAGAGGTAGTGTCACAGTACATTTACCAACGTTCAACTTTCTAATTGAGTTAAGATAACAGGATGATGTTATTTTTGTGAACTCCACCAAAATATGCCTTGCAAATCTTAAATACATTTTTCTTAAATATGTATCACCCAGATGGGTGGTGAGATGCAGAACGAAAAAAATAGTTTCCCCACAGTTATTCTATGGAATTAGGAACTCAAGCATTCATTGCCGCACTTAAGACACCAGGTGTCATTTTTCAATTTAAATAATATAAAGCGTATTAATTAGTAATAATAAAGTGACTGCAGTAAAATGTTCCAATACAGATGACTTCATGGGAAGCTTCTTTGACATTGTGAATGCATATATATAAATACATTGGTGAATCAAAATTACAAATAATGGTCCTAGAGAATAAATATTTTATACACTTTTGTTTTCATTTATTTGAGGTATGTAACGTGCACTCCCTAAACCGACTGATTATATCAGCACACGAGAATATTTACGAGTGAGAGCAAAAGGGCCTACTAATTATGCCGAGTAAGGTATTCTCACATATTTTCGAGAGTTAATTTACTGCCCAATCGATATAAGACCGACGGTTTATATCGCTCAAAAAAAAATCTGTTGACCTAGGCCAAAGATTTGAATGATCTGAGGTACAAAACAGAAAAGATGAACATTTAAAGAAGTCCAAAATTAATCAAGGTGAGTAATATCTTGCCACTGGATGGTTGAATTTTCATCAACAGGCCCCAGATTTTGATGACATGTCATCTTTTATTTTGTTCATCACATACAATGCTCATTATGTTCATGCTCATCTGTTTGTAGAAATGATTATTTAATAGGACTTTTTTGGTCATTTTGAAATTAAGAGTCATATTTTTTTGATTTGCTTCTTTTTAGTCATTTTAAGGCATTTTTCTGGCATGTGTTTGAGCTATTTTATGGCATTCATGTTGAATAAGTATATTTTCAAATACTATCAATATTTTTAAAATGCATACATTTTTCCTGACAGTTGTCTGATTGAGAAGATAATGTAAGCAACGAACTTTGTATTCTCTTTGCTTGTTTGGTTGTAAAATACAAATTCCTGGTTAGACTCAACTAAGTTTGAGAGGGTTGCATTGAGAGGGGGTAGCTATTACTTCTAAGGCAGGCATTTTGTAAATAAATATTATATACTATAGCAGAATGCAAAAGTTTAGTTGTTAAAGGCGTTTCATTGCCAGGTTATTTTTTTAGATTACATTTGTGAAGCACATGCTTGATTTACTGTCGGTAGTCATGTGCATTTGTTACGACTCTTTGTTAATAATTTTAGATCATTTTTTGAAAATTTAAATCCGTGCCTTGTTTATTACCACAAGCAGATACCCTTAAAACCTTTAATGGTGGTAGTGTGATACAAAGTATAAGACTCACAGAGAGATTGGTCACCGTTTATGAGAGCTCAGGGTTTGAATCTTGGAGGAGAGGACAGAGGATGATTTTCCCATCCTCACTCCATATTAATGTGTGTCCCTTTTCTCAAATTCAAATGTTATGCTCAATATGAGATCGTAAAATTTATTAAAGTTAAGTTGGCAGAATTTTTTATGGCTGTATCCAAAAAGTCTACTTTATGTGCCGTCGACTCATGACGTTCACTTGATAGTTGCATTAGCAATCACGTGATCAAGTGCAGATCCGTCTGAATAATTACAAAGTGTGCCAATGCACCCCTCACACGCCCTTGAGTCCAAGAGCGACAGCAAGTTACCCTTGATATGCCGTCAATGCGGTGTTTGATAGGCAATTGTTTAAATTTTCGTCTGCTAGAGAGAGCTCGTAGAGTAATGTGATCTTTGATAATGTACATTGAATATACTGGTTGCTTTGGAGTGTTGTATTGTGTTGTGTTGAATAATTTGGCTAATATGTCATGTGCACTGAAAATAAGTCACAAATCTAAGTGGGCTGCGCTAATTCGGGCTGATAGATGGCGTTTAAAATAGTTTCTAAGTCATTGGTAGGAAGCAGCACTACGGATTCAAGGGTGTGAAAAGGATATTTTGCCGTTCGAATAGTCTGTTGCAGTCTTTGATCTCAAGTGCATGTTAAGTGTAGTCAACAAGTCTGCATCAAGTCAAGAGTACTTGACTATTCGGATACAGCCTATATAAGTAGGTATTGAACCAGTGGGTGATAAACTAGCACAGTATAAATGTGCACTTTCAAAACTAGGGAATGAAGATGATGATTATTATTATTATTATTATTATTATTATTAGCACCGCGTCTTACTACCCGTTCGGGTTATACGAACTTACACTAATGTGTAATGGTAGGGTGATTGTGAGATGAAATGAAGGACCTACAGTTTAACGTGGANGATAAATCTTTGCCGGGACCGAGGATTGAACCCCGGCCGCCAGCATAGAAGTCTGACACATTACCCCTAGACCGCCAGGTCACCAAAGGAATGAAGAGCAAATGATTTTAATAATAGATTTCAGTAAAGTAAATAAAAACACAAATTTTTACCTTTTATCTACCGTAACTTAACCCTACCTATTGGCTGTGCCTTTCAGACCAAATATACTTTTAGAGCAATATATAATTTTTGTAATATTCAGGAATACTTATATTAATCAACAAAATATACTCTCATGCAATAGCAGGACAAATAAAAGTTATATCATACCGATATATAATTACTTTTCCTTCCAAAACTGTTACCAATGTCGCCAAATATCTAGATAAAAGCTAAGCGTAGGGAAAATAGGTCATGAAACGTTATTGTTGTGGATTAAAATAGTTTTAAAAATATTTCTTGTAATGATAGACATTTCAAATTGTTTTAAAAATTGTTTTTGTAATGATAGATATTTAAGAAGTTTTAAAATAACATTACAAATATTCACAATGCATGGAGTAATTTAGTGTTTTAATAATTAGAATTCGTGTTGTAGTGTTACACAGCATGTAAAGGTTCAAACAAAACCATGTCGGAATCCGTCTATTCTTCCTCCTTTAGTTAAATATACTTATTTGACATGTCCACGTGTGTACGATCAATTTAAATCATTCATAAATATGGATAATGAACAAACAGGTGAAATCGTTCTTGAATCTAAAACAAAAAATAAGAAGAGACAGATTCAAGATGATAACGCGGTGGAAGTTGACAGAGGTATAGAAGGTAAGAAACGTCCGGAAGCTACTGTACCCAAAAGGGGTAAACAATCTTTGGATAAGATTGAAATAAGAAAAGTTACGGTTCCTTCCCATAGATATACACCTTTGAAAGAAAACTGGATGAAGATATTCTCTCCTGTCGTTGAACATCTTCATCTACAAATTCGTTTTAACCTAAAAACACGAAATGTCGAGATCCGATCTTGTTCTGAAACTCAAGACATTAGTAACCTACAAAAGGCAGCAGATTTTGTCAAAGCGTTTATTTATGGTTTCGACGTAGAGGACGCTTTAGCTCTACTTCGTCTGGATGATCTTTTTGTGGAAACGTTTGAAGTGAAAGATGTTAAACAACTGAAAGGTGACCATCTTTCACGTGCAATAGGAAGATTAGCAGGCAAGGGTGGCAGGACAAAATTCACCATTGAAAATGTTACAAAGACTCGAATTGTGTTGGCCGATTCCAAAATCCATATTTTAGGATCATTTCAAAACATTCAGATTGCTAAAAGAGCCATTTGCAATCTAATTCTTGGGAGTCCACCATCAAAAGTGTATGGACAGTTGCATAATGTTGCAAGTAGAATATCAGAACGATTTTAAAATTATACTTGTACAACAACCAACTACAGCTTATTGTTAGTGACACAAAATATATTAATTTTGTGTTGATTTAAACTTGAAATAAAAAATATTAATCTGTTGCTAGATTTTTTTTACCTACCATTGTTGAGTAACTGTATCAATTATTCAAAAACAATTGACCCAGATTAAAAAACCTTAAACAAACCAAGCGATGCTCTTAGCCTTAAAAGTAAAACTGAATGAAAACGCCTGAATAACATTGAATCATTTTTTTACAAGCAGATGTCATCACTTCCTTACGATGACATGTTTGCAATTTCGCAAGTTTTATTTTATGTTATTATGTTCACTCAAATGCAAAATTATATGTATATTAAATTTTTCACCCACACGTTCAGTTTTACTAGCCTGTTTATCACCATCTTAATTATTGTGTAATTGAAAGTTTACTAAATAACCAAATAAATTACCACCCTGGTTAATGCAACTCCTGATACTCTATAGTCCACTGTATATGTAGGTCCTATACTGTACCTTTATTTTCTGACAACTGGACATTTGAAGCACTTTTTAAAAACTCCAAACTTTTAGTGCCAAAAGTGACATCTGCAGATCATATGACTTTGTGTATGAATATGTAAAAGTAGATTAACTTTTTCTAGCTGTTTGATATGTCCATTCATAAGAAAATTGGGGTATTTGGATGTTTCTCTATGTAGGCATATCGTGGCAATTGCCAAAGGGAAAATAACTTAAGGGGGCAAATAGAACCTATTCTGGATGCAAATATATTTGTTGGAAAAGGAATCTGAAAAATAGGTTCTATCTGAGCTGAAAACATAAAGGAGCTATAGAATTAGCATAAATAAACTAGAATGTTAACGGCATGGAATTTATGATGGTAAATAATGGTTATTATAATAGGCATTAGGGTCAGTTGAAAGATGATAAAGATATTTTATTAAATTGACCCGGCCACGGGCTGGAAACAGGTGATGATGATGTTATTTGATAGAGTATAAACATCACTACTTGCTAGTCAATTCAGTGAACATTTATTGTGAATATGTCTAGTATGAGAAAATGTCAATCCAATACACTTGTCAACATTTTTTAACCTAAGCATTATCTCCACAAAACAATAACCAAACAAGGTTTCAAAAACTAATCTAAAACTCTGATATCATTCTTATCCATAAACTCATTCTTGAAATAGAAAAAAACTTTTCAAATGACACTTTTTTGCTACTTAGGGTATTTAATGTTAATTTTCTGATCTGACTGATAAAATCAATACACAACTTACAAGCTAACTCATTTCTAGAACAGACAACATCCAGTCTACAGGTTTTTGTTAATGCATCACAGTGGAAGGGGAGGTCCCAATTTCAAAAGTTAAAAAGGAAATATTAAAAAAATTAGCTATGCAGGGATAAATAATATAGTACCTACCAAGCAATGCACACACATTAATACTTATTGAACTTGAATCAATTCCTGAACTCTACTAACACAACAGATTTAATTTCTATACAATACCAAAATAATATATTCCGTAAAAGTGCCAACAAGACTGGATCAAACCAATTTTATTTTAACTGGGAGAAATGTTTGTAAACTCAGCTAGGAACAGTTATCATATCTTAAAACTCGTCGGGACTAAGGGGAGGGTGATGGTACTGAGAACAGTAACATAACTTTCATTGACCAGCCCAAGTTTTAGGTTGATGCATTAATTAAGATTTTTCCAAGTGGTCATATATGCTGCCTTTGTCTTTAGCTGAAACTAAAAGTTCCTGTAGAAGAAACTATTAAGTGGGCTGAGCATGAACAAATCCTATGGAAAAACAGTTTCTCTCATGTACTAACATAAATCTTGTCCTTAGACTTAAACCCAGTACAAACCTAAAGTACCGTATCCTACTCTTGGAGGGTCTGGGCATACATAAGACATGTTGGACATTTTACTGATTAAAGCATTGGTTGCTAACTTCCAAGGTTTGCATTTTGTGTCCAGGTATAGTGTATGAACATAAATCTGAATACAAACATAATGGTTATCTTGTTATAGTGGGGTTTTTTTTCCTTACACTGGTATTTCATAAAATTTAAATTTTTTTTAGTATTACTGTAGGCTCATGTGTCGATATATACAAAAGGCCTTTACTTTTCCTACAAGCAACATGCAAGTTTTGTCTTTTTCAATACGTTTAATTCTAAAGATAAATAACAACCTTTTTTATCACATATATTTTGTCAAAGATCAAAGTTAGGTGGGTGAATATGCTATTTTTTTGGAGGGCATTTATTTATTTCTGTACACCACCAGAAGGATTTTACCTGCGAAACCAGTAGATAGATAGAATATCCATTCTATTGATCCCATGCTAATATCCGTGGTGGAAGTAAGGTGAAACCATCCGGTCCCTACTACTCGTCCGTTTTTGTGCATGACGTCAGCTTAGGGACTCAATTACTGCGAGCATTAGTGCCGTGACACGTTCTCAAGTAAACTTTAGGTTTCACCCTATGCCTTAAATAAATCACTACATAATAATGTAGAACTGTGTAGAGAGCTTTTAGAATATTTGTAGCAAGAATAATATGAGTATGAGATAATGAAATTACATACATTATTATACAAAGTGAACGAACTTGTTAATTTCATCAAACAAGGAAAATAAAAACAATGGATTAATATTTTAATATTCAAAATATTATGAAAAACACACATTAAAGAACATTTGTTTCAATAACTTCATCAATATAAGATTAAATTAAATTATGAATTTCAAACAAAATCCTTGACTTGAACGAATAAAACACAAGAAAAACTTTTATTATTTACAACAGAAAAAAAACAATATTATCTGTAACCAAGAAAAGCATATTTATTTAATATTTTAAACCACTATTAAGTAAACAGATAGTGCTTTGTCATTATAAACACCTATTTTATAGCTCCAATCTTAAGGCCACATCTATTTAGAGTTTAAAAAAAAGGAGATTACTGTTTTTTCTTTCTCATATAAATATATGCAATCGTGAACATTTTCAACCTTGATATTTTGATGAATCTTTTAGTTTAAAATGCCCCAAACCAAAAAATGTGAAGTTTACAATGATGTATATCCATGGGTCCTGATCCTAAAATATTTAATACATTTTATTCAAACTTTAAATATATATTTAATATGGCTATACCTAAGGGTTCTGATACAGACGCAAGTTCTTAAAATAAGAGTAATTAACTGAAAATGTATTTGTTTGAATTTAAAAAAAAATCAAGTCACTTTAAAGATTTTGTTTAAAATAGATATCTGATGAGTGTTTACCTGACAGTAAACAACGAATACTTATTTTTCGGGTAAAAATGTATTTATGGGTAGGCCTACTTTACTTTTACTAAAGATTAATGACTAATTTCTTCCAAATGGATTTATCTTTCTGCATTTTTGTGGAGATTATAGTAAAATACGACACTGCAAAGACTTCTGAAAATCTTCTTCAGCAAAATGATCAGAAAAGATTGTGGATTGATGGAAATGTTATAATAAGCTTAGAAGAAATAGTTTAATTTAATGAAGAAATAATTTTGTAAATATACAAATTAAAAAGAAATATAAAGAAAAACTGATTAAATTGTCCTAAATATTTTAACAAGACTTAGAAATTTAAATATTAAATTATAAATTTTACATTATTATATTTACTACACGTCTATCTGGGCTATACGCAAAATAATATGGATACGAGATATGTAAGATTTAGAAGAAATTTACTCTCATTTAAATATGAAGGAAGGAGGAAACCATTTATGAAAACCCACCTTTATCGCACTCAGCTAAGAATCAAATTCCAATCTCCCCGCCATTAGCAAACAAAAGTAGATTAGCTTGATATTTGGGCTAAGTCCACATGATCACCTATGCTTGTCAAAATAACAACAAACTTACTTATTATATCGCTGTCAGTGGTTTCCAAATTAAAATTGCCAGAAGGTCATACATAGTTGAATACCCGAGTCTAGTGGCGAACCGCAACATATCAGTTAATTTTTGTCAAGCGATGTTAAGATGAGTAATGGCATTTAATTGTGTATTCAATCATAAGTGATAATTTAAACATGTTTAATTACATACTAATCGAATTTTCTGACAAAAATATACTCTTTGCTAAGTCAATAGAATACAGAAAATTTACGGAAGAAATTATTTGAAGCCTTCATGTATTCATTCCCACGATAGTCAAAACATTCCATTTCTCGGATAAAAACACAACATTTTACCACAGTAGATTACTTTCACAAGAAGCTTCGTGGGCCACCAATTGAGAACCCTCAATCTAAAGCAATAACTTAATATTGTTGAAATATTGCAAGCAGGGAAACCATGTAACGCTTGCTCTTTATAAGTGTAGTTGTAAAAGACTTAATATTTATAGCATTGTTGGAAATACGAATTATTATTGTTAGTTTTATTTATGAAAGAACAATAAACAATTAAAGAATAAAGAGCACATGCTCGCCACTTGAGATATACACCGGAACTAACAAAGACGTTGCGTAAGATGCTTTGGTGACGTCATCAGAGAAGTGGCTTCACAAATCTAAAAGTAGAATAGTTACTAAACTCGTGTTTGTTGTTATAGGCCTAGTTAAGAGAATGTTTATTTATTACACACAACACCCCCTCTAAACACGCGTTAACTTTATTAATGTATATCACGCCAAGTCCTTGTATGCACTGATGATGGCTTGGTCCGAACAGTCCTTTCGTGAGCACATCAGCTACCATTTTGTTTTTTGGAATGTATTTCACATTGATTTCGCCTCGTTCAAAAACTTCACGCACATAGTGATGCCGAATGTCAATGTGTTTGGTACGAGAATGGTACACAGGATTATGCATGAGCTTTTCTGCTCCTTGATTGTCACAATAAACAAGAGTTGGTATTGCATTAGCACTCAAGAACCCGATTTCTTTTAACAGGTTTCGTAAGTAAACTGTCTCTTTTGCTGCATCCGTAAGAGCCATGTACTCTGCTTCAGTGCTTGAAAGAGCCACGGTGGATTGTTTTCTCGCCTCCCATGTCACGGCAGAGCCTGCCACTTGAAAGGCGTAGCCTGTGTATGATCTTCTGTCATCAAGGGCTCCTCCCCAATCTGCATCCACGTATCCAATCAGTTCAGCACCAGATCTCTTGTAGACTAGTCCATGGTTGCTCGTACCTTTCAAGTATCGCAAGACGCGCTTCGCCGCAACCCAGTGTCCTTTTCCGGGGTTTAGGTTGTACTGGCTCAAAGAGCTCACCGCATACGCAATGTCTGGTCGTGTAGATACTGCGAGGTACATCAGAGAACCGATGAGTTGCTGGTACGGAACTTCGCTCATTTCCTCTGCCTCCTCCTCCGTAGATGGCTCCATGGCTTTGGATAATTTGCTGTTTCCATCTAATGGGGTATTTACCGGTTTGCAGTCTTGCATTCCGAATTTTTTGAGAACATCTTCTATGTACGATTTCTGTGACATAGTGACCAACTTTGAATTTTCATCTTGTTTGAATTCAATTCCAAGACAGTAGTGCAGCTTTCCTAAGTCTTTCATTTGGAAGTTTTGAGACAAATCGTCTCTCAATCTTGTGTAGGCTTCTTTACTGTTTGTAGCTATGATCAAATCATCTACATAAACAACCACGATAAGAGTCACACAACCATCATTCATGTAGTACACACACTTGTCACAATCTAATTGTTTGAGTCCAAAAATTTCTAGTCTCTCGTGCAACTTTTTGAACCACTGTCGGCCCGACTGCTTTAGGCCATATATGGACTTTTCGAGTGAACAAACTAGACGCTCCATTCCAGGGGTAATGAAACCGTCCGCCTGTTCCATATAGATCTGTTCGTCAAGATCTCCATTTATGTAGGCCATTACAACATCAAGCTGATACAAAGTAAGGCCTAACTCAGCTGCTAGGGCAGCAACTAGTCTTATTGAGCTAAGTCTCGCAACAGGTGAAAATGTTTCATGGAAATCAATCCCTGGGCGTTGGTTATAGCCCTTCGCTACCAACCGAGCTTTCCGGCGTTCGACATTACCGTCTGGCCCATACTTTGTTCTGAGTACCCACCGACAACCAATGACAGCTTTATCTTTTGGGCGTGGTTTCAATGTCCAGGCCTTGCTGTGTGTCAGAGCGTTGAACTCAGCTTCCATCGATTTCTGCCACTCAGCTGCATAAGGTCCTTCTAAGGCTTCTTGTACAGATGGATTTACTGCCTCTTCATACATCAAGCTCGCACTTTCAGGTTTTGGCGTAACCAGATTAAAATGTTTTGCTGGTCGTCCCGGCTTTCCTGTTTTAATCAATTTAGGTCGACCAGGCCCCCTCTTATTCTCAATCACTGTGCAGTCTTTGCTTAAATTTTCTGATTTGAGGTCATTCTCATTGACTTCAATAGGCCTATCAGGATCAATGGGATCACTTTCTTGAACTTTATCTACATGTCCATCAGCATTAGAAATAGGGTCTTTCACACTGTTATCAACATATAAGTAAGAAGGTTCAAAGTTCGCACACTCCTTTTGTTCATCCGAAACTTTGACAGTTTCAAAATTTTCCAAAAATTTTACATCTCGGCTTCTCAATATTTTTTGTTTTTCTGGGTCCCAAATTCGATACGCTTTCGATTCAGTAGAGTAACCCACAAAAATACCTGCCTTGGATCTTGTGTCAAACTTTCCTTTATTCGGGGCCTTATTCAGCATATATGCCTTGCAACCAAACGTCTTGAAATGTCCTATTTTTGGTTTTAGCCCGAACCAAATTTCATAAGGGGTTTGTTCTTCCAGCTGTTTTGATGGACATCTGTTTCTGATGTAAGCAGCTGTGGCAATCGCTTCGGCCCAAAAACTTGTTGGTAAGCCAGACTCCAACAGCATACATCTTGCCATCCCCACCAGCGTGAGATTCATGCGTTCAGCTTTGCCGTTCTGTTCTGGAGTTTCTGCTACGGTATGTTCTCTTCTTATCCCTGCGATGCGCATTTCTTCTGTGAACTCTTTTCCGCAGTACTCCAGGCCATTGTCTGTCCGCAAAGTTTTGATTTTCCTTTCGTGACGGTTTTCCGCTAATGCTTTGAATGTTTCAAAAGCCTTTTTCACGTCACTTTTATGTTTTAGAAAATGAACTTCTACCCAGTTAGATTTATCATCAATAAACGTTGCAAAATAAGAAGCATCACCATGAGATTTCACTCTCATTGGGCCACAAACATCTGAGTGCACTAATTCAAGTAATTTTTCACTCTTCGACTCAGACCTTTTTGGAAAAGGCGTAGCAACTTGCTTTCCTAAGATACAGGTTTCACATGTTGAAAATGTTTCTGATTTCTTAAAATCCATACCGCTAACCATGTCTTTCTGAACGAGTTTCTGCAAGTCATACACATTTAAATGTCCATATCTTCTGTGCCACTTTTCAAGTTCACTAAGATTGCCTGCCTTACTCACGTTAGCTACATGTGTCGAACTCTCACTTTGCATGTAAGGTTCGATAAAATACAAATTTCCACGTTTACGAGCAGTTAACAACACTTCACCATTTTCGACAATTTTAGCATCATTTGCATTAAAACACACGCTTCGCCCTTTTTCAACAGTTTTTGAAATTGAAAATAAATTTGTCTTAAGTGTGGGTACAAAAAGAGTGTTTTCTAACCTCACTTTTACAAATTGGCCCTTTTTATTTGAAACATTCATTACTGCAGTTCCAATGCCTTCAATGTCAGTTGTTCTGTCATCCGCTAACCTAACCTTCTGACTTATGGTTGGCGTGAGTTCCAAAAAACTATTCTTGTCGCGGCACATGTGTGTTGTTGCTCCACTGTCAACACACCACACGTCATCTCTTCTCGTTAACTTCGCACAGAGAGCGCTCACTGAAGATGATGTCAATGTCACGATCTCTTCTGCTACTGCATGGGTTTGCTCTGATGCCATCGAAACTTGCTTTTCATTCGCCATTTTTGTCCAGCAATCGGCTGCCTTGTGTCCCGATTTTTTACAATAGTTACACTTATATAACCGTTTTGATGCTTTAAAATTCCTATTTTGATTTTGCACACCACTTTGACCTTGGATCTGAAAAACTTTATTATTTTGATTTGTAGGTAGGCCTACACAGTTTTTATCCGGAGGTTTGTTTTTATTTAGACTTCGCCCTATGGAAGATTTTACATAGAAAGCGCCCGCACCATTTAAGTCTGCTTTCTTGTCCTGTCTTGCACTGAATTCTTCTAGAAGTTTTACTTTCAAAGACTCTGTGTCCGGTAGTTCATCTCTAGCTTCGATTGCACAACGAAAATTATCGTAGTTATCTGGCACACTGTATAATAACACGATGGTTAATAATTCTTCAGAAATGCGAATATCCATTTCATTGAGTTTGTCAACTGTGTTGAGAAAATTCGTGAGATGATCCGCCATGTTTTCTCCCTCTTGCATTTTTGTAAACAAGAGTTTTTTCAAAAGGGTAGCTTTTCTTGCAGGCCCTCTAGACTGGTAAACTAGTTCTAGTTTTTGCCAAACGTCTTGCGATGTTTCACAATGTCTTATGTGACAAAGTTCTGTAGGACTCACAGCTAAAATAATATCAGCTTTAGCTTTACTATCGGCTTTGTCCCACGTGGCCGCGTGTCTAGCGTTATCAGCAATTGCTTCCACGTCAGCACTTACTGCCGCTGTAGGCCTAGGATTAGTTCCATCGACGTATTCCCAGTGGTCGTTCTTAATTAAAATTGCTTCCATTTGTTGTCTCCATGTATCATAGTTTTCCTTTCCCAGCTTTTCTATATGCGTCGAGAATCCGGACATCTTGAATGAATGGATGTGATTTCAGGCGTCACTAACGATACTTATATTTATGTTATCGCATTTCCACTGCCCTATCACGTTAACAAAACAAATAGTTAATGTTTATCTTCTTCCAAACCGTTAATACAGCATCCTGGACCCATAACCTGTTAGTTTTATTTATGAAAGAACAATAAACAATTAAAGAATAAAGAGTACATGCTCGCCACTTGAGATATACACCGGAACTAACAAAGACGTTGCGTAAGATGCTTTGGTGACCTCATCAGAGAAGTGGCTTCACAAATCTAAAAGTAGAATAGTTACTAAACTCGTGTTTGTTGTTATAGGCATAGTTAAGAGAATGTTTATTTATTACACACAACAATTATATTGCATGTCTAAGATTTTGAAATACCGACAATTAATGACAAATTGTAAAAATGGCAGAAAAAACAGTAAAAATTAATATTATACTCGAATTTAAACTACAAAGGAGAGATAATTCCTATCAATAAAATACAAGCTACAGTATTGCTAAACTTTAATAATGAATTAGCAGTTTAATCTATCTTTGTGTCCACTTTTACAAAAAAAAAGCAATGACAACAAATATTTATCCACCCACATCGTCGGGAACGTGTACAAAGCCAACCGTCTTATCTAGTTTGGTTTGTCGGTGCCGGGGAAATCGGGGCTCAAATACCAACTGGGCTTACTTACGTTGTTGTTCCTAAATGGTTTTCCATCCTCTCTCCACGCAAATTGCTACCTTATTAGTATAAATATGCGGACTGCCTGAGAAGTTAAAAAGATGAAGCTCACATTATTTTTGTTTATAAATACAGGTCTATTAATGCTAGTAAAATAGTGGGACCTTACGTAAAAATACTAACAAAATTAATTATTTTGTATACCCACTTCTGTTGTAGAGTCCCATAAATGGGAGAGGGGCCCTTTCCTAAATGGTTTTCCACTCTCCCACCACGCAAATACGGGTACACTTCCTATAAATTAAATCATATTCACCACTAGCATATTTGCGTTGTTAAATATTCATATAGCTCAAAAGGGTAAACATCCATGGTGACATATACTCCATTCACGGTAGGAATTACTCTCTGAAAGGTCTTTTTTCCTACCAATATCCTACTATATTATAGATTTCTGGTAGGGAAAAAGGCCTTTTAGAAAACAATTCCTACGGTGAACGAACTTTAAATACATTTATTTAAAAGTATCTTCCACGATGTTTTGATTTGATTAACCTCATAGTGCAGCTTATTATAACTAATGAACTATATATATTATTTTAATGAATGTTTGTACAATTTATCTATAAAGCATCAAACATTGCAATATTAGATTTGTTAGTATAGTCAGAGAAAATTACTTATAAGTTTTCAGATTAAATTTGTCTTCTTTCTTACATGCTACTATCCACTTTTTTTTATTAAGTTAATTCTTCGGAAAACTAAAATATTTAATATTTTTGGCAATATTGGCATGATTACTTATGTTTAAACCATTTAAACACTCTAAAGAGGTGATATATTTGAATTGTTTCCCTCAAGTTGTCCCTTCTTCAGCTACTTGAGTGGGAGAACCTGCTCACTTCTTCACACCACGGCTAATATCAAGATCAAGAGATCATTAGTCTGTAAAGTACACGATTTGATCAAATATATTCGTAAAGTGAAATAATATTTTGTGTTTACATACACGTTTATAATATGCCATATTGATTTATTGATTTAATATTTGCATGACATTGTAATTTCTTTCAAATCAAGACACTCTTTCTCTCTCTCTCTCTCTCTCTCTCTCTCTATATATATATATATATATATATATTTAAATTTCATTGTAATGTGTTAAGTTTTTGGTAAAGGTTTAGTTTAATATCATTATTTATCTAATTCTGGTCAAAGCACTTTAAAAATAACGTTATTTGATCAATTTAGCTAGTTAGTTGACATCTAATTTTTGACTCACTTATGTATTTGACAATTAAATAAATGGTTCATCATGAGAAAATAAGCAATCAACAAAGTTTTTCTGGTGGAGTTACAGTAGTACAAAATCACCTATACTCTTATACAACTAATGGGTATATCTTCACAGTGATAAACGGTTTTTAGCTAGGAAGCTTTTTTCTTGAAAGATAAAACAACTAATATTTTACAAATGCCAGCTATAATGGCTGTCATGCCCATAAGCGTATTATTATAAACCATTGTCTTAAAAAAACCTACGTGGGGAGTCAACCTTTAAAGGAATTGAGTCTACTATTTTTACTAATCTAAGACAAATTTATATTGTGTTGTCAACTTAATGTAAACATAAACAATTTTTAAATAAACCTAGATATAATCCGAGTTAAGAGATAATCGATTACTTATTACGAAACATGGCGGGTCAAGCATTAATTCATTGCCAGTTATGGATGGGTGGAGTAAGTATTTCTGCGTTAGCATATCATTATTGTATAATTTAATATTAAGAAGTTAAGCCTATATATTAACATATTATGTAATTTAATTTAAAAAAACAAAACTATGTGAGAATCGAGCTCGTGTTCTGAATACATCTCAAGCTTTATATTGAGACCACATTGTAGAATCATTGACACTGTAGAGATGGATATTAAGATTTTAATTGGAGCCCTTTTTTAAAGAAGGCATTTTGAGTTTAGAAAAGAAGCAGAGGTGGGCGACCATGAAGCTAGAATGAAGAGCAGGTGGTGCATTGCTAGTGATGTTTGGGTTGTGGATAAGTTAAATAGGTTCTATATTTTTAATATGTGGGATAAAAATATATTGTGGTACAATTTAAAACCAGATTTACTAATCATACAAACAGCAAATTCTTATTTTTTATTCAACTTATCTTACCATTTACTAGCCAAAATATTGTTAAGTCATTTGTTATTACCTATAAGATGAGTTACTAAGGATAGGCCTATCTGACATTACAAAAAAATTAATATTTTGACTCTTGTTTTCTGAATGGTAAATGCTGGGTGTCCAACAAGCTTGGAAAAAGGGTAAATACCAAGGAATTTGTGTGGTCAGGGAAAAGTCTGGGAATTTGATCTAATTTCTGGAATTTTAGTTTTTCAAGAAACAGTGAAGGTACCCAAATTTTATTATTATAGTCAAAATAACATAGCATTACTGTTACAAATCTATTTTGACATATTTGTCCAAGTTTAGTACCTACCTATACTAAACTCAATTTCAAAATGTTATTTTCGTGTTGCTTTTACTCCTATTACACATGCCTTAGTCAAAATTTAATTATGGTTATAGGTACACATGAAAATTCAATTATGCTAGATGGGGTCGACAGATATTTCTTGAGCAATATAAATCTGTAGCACAACTTCCTTTGGAGGGGAATTAAATAAAAGAACTTTGGAAGATAAGGTACGGTATGTGAAAATACCTTTCCTGGCAAAATTGATAGGCTCTTTCGCTCTCAATCATAGAAATTATTGTGTGCTGTTATAATCAGTCGATTTAGAAAGTGCATATTAAATACTTAAAATAAAATAAATATTGCATTTCGGCCTAAAGGAAGAGGAAATTGAAAAAAAATAATCTGTATTGCAATAATTTTAAACTGTATCTTATTGGTGTAAGGTGATTTTTTAATGGCTTAATAGAATCTTTATGAAATCTAAGTTAGGTCACTTTAGACTGAAATCCCATAACTCCTTGAGTGCCAATTCTAGAATGTGTAGGCCTATCATGTGTCCAGTAATCACCTTACATTATGATATTAATACAATTAGCTTGTAATACACTTAATATTTATATAAAATGGCTGGAAAATATTGGCTCTGTAAAAATTTGGAAAAGTCAGGGAATTTTAAAATATTTGGATGAACACCCTGAAATTGTTGATATTTTCAGTTGGAACCATACATGACAGAAAGTTTCATCATGGCTGCGTTTCAAAGAATGGGGGAGCAGCCCCAAAATGTCAAGGTGATGCGGAACAAATACACCGGTGAACCGGCCGGTTACTGCTTTGTTCACTTCAGCTCAGACGATATGGCACTCAATTCCATGCATAAGCTCAGCGGGAAGATCATACCCAACACTAGTCCCGTGAGTTATCAAAGTACAGGCCATTAGAAGCTCTTGGGTTAGAAGGAATGAGGAAGGTTGAATTTTGAGGGTATTTATCCACAATTAGATGGAGGGAGAGTGAAAAACATTTAGGGAAAACCACCCCCAGTTCACCTAAGTGAGATCCAAACCTCAATCTCCCTGTACTTGGCAGTCTAGCTCAACACAAAATTAGCATTAGCTAACTACGCCACCGAGGCGGGTATTAGGCCTATTGAACATCATTAAAAAAAAACTTATCTATTTCTCATAAATGAGGTACATACAAAGGGTGCATTTGATTCCAGTTTTTGTTGATGACGATATTGACGTCCACATCACAGGCACTTAAACAACATGAAACCCAATTCCTATATATCTGTATTAACCCCCCCCCCCCTGTCTTTTCACTTTCTCACTATTTCAGGATATTTATTTTTATTTTTAAATAATTATAAAAGCCTTCACATTTCAAAACAGGTTTGCATCCTACATAAAATTATCGTGACCTACAGTTTGGAAACCACTGCCTCGGGCTGTTTGGCCACCGAAGCGAGCTGGCAACATGATGATATCTTGCTTGTGATTGTTATTTCCACAGCCAGTGAGGTTCAAGCTGAACCATGCCAGCACCACGGGGCGTTCTCCTATTGACCGAGAGTTCTCCCTGTGGGTGGGAGACTTGACTCCGGAGGTCGACGATTACACGTTGTACAGAACGTTCGCTTCACGCTATCCGTCTGTCAGGACAGCGAAAGGTACTTTGATGACATGCTATTAATGATTTGATGCAAATAGTGGTGTCAGAGGTATATTATGCATGTTAGTCCTTTATTAGTGATTTATACTATGAGATCCTCCAACCCTTGACCCCCTCAAATCCTCAAGTTTGTTAGAGATTCAAGACAATATCAAATTCAATATCAGAAAAAAAAAATCAAAGTAGAAATTCTTTAGAGCTCTAATATGTCTTATTGGTTGATTAGCCCTAACATAATTACAAAGATAACATAACAACCAGATTCCAGATTATTAAATGAATACTGTACTCAACTAAATATATGAATGTTAAATGAGTGTATCTGAGCAAAAAAAGTTAACATTTTGCTACAGATTTTGTTTTCTATTATTCGGTTATAATCCTATTTCCTCATTTCCTCATAGTTTTTTTCTATACAAGATTTGAATTCAAAATTTAAGATTCAAAGGTATAATAAATATACAGATTCGACCAATTTCTAATTTAGACCAACATAATTATAGAAACAACCGGACTCAAGATCATTGATTCACCACTTACTGAATATAAAAATAAATTTTAACATTTGGTTACTATTCTTATTTTCTAACATGTCTTCCATCCGGAAAAACTAGAATTATCCAGGAATTTGAAGTGGTCAAGAAAAAATGGAAAATGGTGTTTTACTCAAAATATGAAACATAATAATCAGTAAATTACAATGTGATCAACCTTTCTTTTGTTGCTGTGTAGTATATGTTATAATTTTCTAATTATTAGTAAACTATGTTAATACAAAACAGTATTTTATTTAAATTTTAAAACTTATTATTATTAGTCATAAAAAGGATTAGTAAAAAACAGGGGGGGGGGCAGATTGTAGAAGGGTGGACTTTTTTGAGTTGGGAATTTTAGGAAATGATAATGGAAAAAGTCAGGATTTCAAATTTCAATTTGAGTGATCACCATATCTAGAGTAACTTAATAATTAATTTAAAAAAATAAACCTCATATGCTTGAAATTATTTAAAAAAATTTGAACTTAATTTAGAGATTTGTAAGTAGAACAAAGATAAAGATTGGACCCATCTGTACTACAACCGTTGGGTTCATTGTGAACTAATTTGATGTATATTATGATAAGGAAGGAAAGGAAGCATCCCAAAAGGTTATTTAGGTTAAGCCATGTTAGATAACAAATAAAATGTTATCTTAAGATCTTTACAACTTTTTTTAATCACTGCGTCTTACTACCTTTTTAAGTTATACACATGATAATTACTCTAAACCTTGATTCACACAGTCACCGAAAATAGAATCTGTTTGAGTGGCACAGAAACTCGCACTCTGTATGTTGACCCATGATGCATTGGAACACTACCTTAAAACAGCTAATTGTCAACATATTTTATTTTCTAGTGGATACACATATATTTTAGATCATTTTCCTGTTGGATGTTTTCAAATTATAACGCTGTGTTGTGGTACAATCCAATACATCAATATACACGCTTTTTGCGTATAACCCGAACGGGTAGTAAGACGCGGTGCTAATAATAATAATAATAATACACACGCTTTACATTAACGGGTTATTTCAAATCTCCACAAAAGTCAACAAATCTGTCTGCTTGCTTATAGCTGTAGAGCGCATGCGCACTGATTTGAGATGTTGGTTCTGAGATTTGATTGGTTCTCCTGTGCCTAACATCTCGAGAAGAGCGAACAAAATATATAATAGTTGAACATCAGCGGAACAGCTCGCGCCGGTTAAGCGGCAATCTTGTGATTGGCTTAGAGCTCGTCACATGACTATGTCTCTGTTCTGCGCTAGTTTTTTGGTGGTGTGAAGCCATTGTAATGGGGTAGGGATGAAAAAGGAAACACTTTAGAAGTAATCTACCCGTATTTGCATGCAAGATGAGTAGATAACCATTTAGAGGAACCTGGCCTCAGTAGAAATGATTTAAATTTGAACCTCGACCTCCCCATCATTAGCAGGCTAGTCCAACACTAGAGTGACCCCATAGACCATTTGGTCACTGAAGTGAGTTACACACTTTTTCATCTTCTGATCACTTTCACACATTTATAAGATGCAAGGGTGAAAAAGTATCGAGACCTGACCTAACTATATATTCAGGTTTACTTCCCCTTTACTTACAAAATAATTGAGTTAGAGCAGCCCTGGGTAAAATGTGGCCAGTCACATATTTTTATGCCGCCCATAAACTATAGCTATCTCTTAACAGAAAAAATAATTAGTGTTAAAAATACCAGTATTAAAAACATATTCTTATGGAGGTGTCTATACAATACTCAGGTGAATATTTACAAACAGTTTTAAGAATATCAACTACTAAATCTATATCGGGCATTAAATAAATAATGGCAGTACGTAAAAATTGGATTCCTCACATTAACTTCTGTATTATTTGAAAATAAATTACCAATTAAAAATATTGTCTTCCTTGTTTATATAGTTTTTATGGTAAATTGAATCTTACAAAGCCCATTCTTATATTTAAATTCCCAATCCAGCTCTTTGGCCAAAAAATTTGTCAGGCCTGGTTTGGAGAGTTGGAGATTTAATTATTTGTCTTATTCAGCTTGTCTTCTTTCTTTCAGTGATCCTGGATAGTGCAGGCTACAGCAAAGGGTATGGATTCATCAGATTCGCCAACGAGGAGGAGCAAAAGACTTGTTTGAAACAAATGAATTCTTTCACAGGTCTGGGGGGAAAGCCCCTTAAAATTAGTAACGCTGTCCCCAAGGCGCACAGAATGTCTGGAGGAAGGTAATTCAATTTGCAATGAAGCCTGAGAACTTGGCAAGTTTGAAATATTTTAGGAGTTGTACATTTAGGACCATATAATTTATTAAAACTACATGGCTTGAGCCAGTAATCGAGTTAGATAGACTCAGCGGCTGATGCCGTTAGCGATGCATGCTAACATTTATGTATAGAGGGGGTCATGTGGTCAGCACAACAAACCCTCTAACCATTAATTTCAGTTTTATAGACCAGAGCTGCTACCTCTTTATTCAAGTAGCTCCTCATTTGTCCTCACGACGCTGAACTTGACCTCAAGCCAAAGCATTTGCTTCACTGAACAATTCTGAAAGCGCCGGGGATCGAACTTGGAACTCTGACCACTAGAAAGTGTCAGAAAAACCTCCATTCTATTCGAACCTCTACTTATTCATACTGTGAAATGATGTCCTACGTTTACAGCGGTTCCATTGCCAACACGAGTGGGGGCTACAGCTCCAGCCAGGACTACAGCCAGTATTACGACATGTCGTATTGGCAGAACTACTCTGCGTGGCAGGGCTACTACGACACCAGTGGGACGGACCCCTCTGCCTCGGTTACACACATGACCCAGGGCATGCAAGACTACAGTCAAACAAGTTACGCCGCCTCCATCATGCAAGGCTCGGATGAGAACGGTAACCCTGAGGATGACCTTGAACTAGTGGGTGAGTAAGTAAATGGCTTTTTAAAAGGGGGAAGGACCATTAGGAAGACCTAAGCACAGATGGTATTAGAATGAACCCTAAAAGAAACAAGGTCTAATGAGGTGGACTGGATAGAACTAGCTCAAATTAGGGATGGGTGGCTTACTTTAGTAAGAGTGGCAATGAATTTTTGAGTTCCTAATGCCAAAGAGTAAGTAGGGACTATACGGGTGGTCTTCAAACTGTGGGGATTTTTTTTTTCATTTCTGTGTCTCACCACCTACCTGGATGATACATATTTAATTACTACTTGTTCGGGCAATACACACGCTAATGTGAAATGGTAGGGTGATTGTGAGATGAAATGGAGGACCTACATTTTAATGTGGGATCCGAACCTTGGTGGAGGCCTGGCATTCCACACATTCACAAGTTGTGATTAATACACGTCTTGTCAGAGGTGAAGAAAGGGTTTAGCAATCAGATAAATCTGTGCCGGACCCTCAGCACAAAAGTCTGACATCCTCTTCCTAGACCGCAGTTACGATAATCAAGTAGGCATGAGGATGGTTGATAGAAGAAGAATGTACGCGCACATGCATGGAGGTAGTGCAGGAAACTGTTCAGGAAATAACACCATCCATACACACGGATAGGATTCAATACCTTACCTCCCTGTCACACCAGAGTAAATAAGCTTAAATCTTTAAGCTCATTCTACTACTTGTATGGGTTGTACACATAGGTACCAATCACGCCAATGTGTTATTAAGAGGAAGTGTACCCACATTTTTGCAGATGTAGACTGGAAAACCATAGGCCTATATGAAAAACAACCCTCCGTACACCCAACTTTGATTCAAACCTCAGTTTCCTCATCATCGGCAGTCCATTTTATTGCGAGAGGGATACCTTGTACCACTGAAACAGGTGGGTTAACATTCGACATTATTATTTTTCTTTCAGAACACAATATGCCTGTGGACATAGAGCGGATGAACAGAGAACTGATCGAACGGGATTACAACATGTGGGACGCTCTGGAGAGCTCCAAGTGGCTTCCTGTCGAAGGGTTGGAGGCTTTTTAATCATTGTTGCATGAAGTGGATTTTTGGTAAAAAAAATAGTTTAGTTTATTATCTTATTTAGTGTAATGTTGTATAGGAGCAAGTATATTTTGTAATTTTTAATTTATTTGGTCCAATACAGTCTTATTTTGGAATGATTAGATTTTTAAGCATGTGTATTTTCACAAGATAAAAATTGTTGCTTGTTTTATTTCTGGGCCTAGTAAATGTATAAAACCCTCTTTAAAACTCCTTAAACATTTTAATTTTTCCAATCTCTTGAGAAATTTAAATAAATCATGGTAATAATAATAAAAAAAATATCCAAGAATTGCTTGCTTACAACACACTGAAACATAGTTTTAGGCAAAATATTATTAGTAAATTTCGAAGCTAATTTATTTTGAAAACATTGGATATAAAAATATTAGTTAAAAAGAGGTTAACTAGCAACAAAATAAGTGTAAAAATAGGTGGTGACATTTTGGTGTTCACAAGGCGCGGTTAAATGAACTCTATCAATGAAGGTACAGTAGCCCCATGGCTTCTTTGGTGCTGACAGCTAAAAGCTTTGAAAAGTTACCAGACCAAATTATGTATCCCTATGCCGAACTATATGATCTGCAAAAACATGTATTTAGCAGCTGTCACTCCTGACAGTCAAAATTTAGGTATTATACCTAAATGTTGACTGTCAGAAGTCAGCTGTGAGCTGTCAGTCAGCACCAAAGAAGCCATGGGGCTACTGTATATGCACATGAAGTGCTAAATAATTTTTTTTCTGTTAAATTTTAATCAAACTCTCCAGTGAATTAAGATTGATTCTTACATTAGGCTAAAAATAGAGACTAAGTTCTGCTTGAGTGGAGCAGAAATTAACACGCTGTATGTTGATCCATGATTCACTGCAATGCAAACTTAAAACAGCCAATTATATATTTTTTTTAAATTTTCCAGTGGATAAACAGTTATGTCAGATTGTCACGATGGATATTTTCAAATTATAACGCTGTGTCCTGGCACATTTCAATACACCGAAACACTCTTTACATTAATGGGTTATTACAAAGCTGTCTGCTTGCTTCTAGCTATACAGCGCATGCACACTGATTTGAGATTGTTGGTTTCGAGATTTGATTGGCTCTCCCATGCCAAAGATCTTGGGCAGAGTGGACCAATTAGAGAGGAGTTGAACTTTATCAAAACAGCTCACGTCAATGGGACGGAAATCTTGAGATTGGTTTATAGTCCACGATAAGTCTGAGCATGTGCAGAAGAAGGGCAAGATACATATGCCAGAAAACTCTAGGCCTCGAATTTCACTACTAAAACACATCATTATGAAAATTTTGGGATACACGAGTTCCCCCTTTTCAGATGAGTAACACTCAGGAAAAGGATATATATATATCTCTTTTGAGAAAAACCTCTTCTATACCTTTACTGTCTCACAGAAGCAAAATTGTGTTTCAATATTTATTAAATAAATAGAGAAAATACATCTTAGATAGCATCCATTTTAAACATCAGTTATTTGTATAAACTTAAATTAAACAGACACATTCATTTATCTTTATTCACTAGGTAAATATGTTATAACAAAGATTTGGTATAAGAGCATATACATTTTTGTGCTTTTGTAGTTTATACACAAATTTCCCAACTTATGCCGATACATTAGTTACACATTTTGAAGTTCTCATAACAGACAACATATGTGTAGTGCTCAGCTATAGATTCATATCTGCTGTGCAATAAATTAAGATAGATTATGGCCCCCATTACAAAAAAAAAATGCTACCAGAGTAAATTATACTAAAGATAACCAGATGTTCCATCACAAATTTCATAATTAATATAAGTGTAGAAAACTTTGTGTACAATCTGGGCACTTTCAGTCATTTAAATAAATATTTATGAAAAGATTCAGAACAGATAAGTTGTCAATGTTGCTAATATTTTCAATTTAACTTAAGGTAGCTAGCAATACTAAGGCAACTGTTACCACTCGATATATGCCCTTTAAATAGAGTTCAATTTACTAAGTCTATTTGCAAAGAATAATTTTAGAATATAAATTTTAGGGAATGTTAAAAGAGCCCGAATGTACCATGATACAGAAACTTATATGAAAACATTGGCAAGTATGGCATGGAACAAAACTTTTAAAATAAAACAGTAATGAAAGTTTAAATTTAGATAATTCATTTCTTTGCATTGAGAGCTCTGGAAAAAACAACAACACTGTAAAATAAAATATTAAAGTGAGTAGACAAGATGGCTGGTTGGACCGTCATGAATTTGCATGAAAAATCAAATATCCAAGTTGTTGCCTTTTCAATCGAAGGAAAACTACTTATTAGATTACATGCCTTTAAGTAAAAACAATACAAGGCTACAAAAGAGGAAAAACAGTAAAAACAAACGTACACAAATAGGAACATATAAAAGAATATCACCTCAAAAGTTAAAAGGAGTCTACGTCTAAGAGTTACTTTCTAAAGATAATAATCATAATATATTTCAAATGTTAGTTAGAATTATAACTCAGTTTGCATGATGGAGGCAAGCCATTGTATAACTGTATGTGACTGTAAAGCTTAGAAGGGACATGAGAATTGAACCCTAAGACACTTGGCTTAGTGCGCCACTGCTCCCAGTTTTGATTCCCTTGTCCAGGTGTCATTTATAAAATTTAGGAATATTAGTTTTTATGAATTATATTTTAAGACAAATCATATAATGGGTAATGTGTGTTAACTGTTTATTTCTGTTTCAGAGTTTGATATGCTACATCCTAATCCTGCACACAAACACATTTTTCCTGGATGTGACTAATCAGTGACAATTGCAACTTGTTTGTGGCAAACTCCTTGTAAAAATTAAGCAAATTAAACATAATCTTTGACAAAAGTTACTTTAAAAAACAAACTCTATGAAACTTGAGACTACTTTTTATATAGTAAATTCTTAATATTAAAAAATAAAACATTAATAAATAAACTATTGTTATAATATTCTTTTATATGTTAGCCTATACACAATATATAATTTAATTATGTTTTGTGAGGTTGTAAGTGACAAAGAAAATTTTTATATTTAGGGGAAAAATGCCTTATAAATATACTTTTAATAATATTCATAATAATAATAAATGATTTGTATACCAAGCCATTTAAAAAAATAGGTGTTTACATAATGGTATAAAAAAAGGGTTTTGTAGAAATTCACCTAGATGAACATATTCATTTTTATATCAAATAAATTGAACTGTTTTTGGACAAAATGTAAATGGTTATTTCCCAAAATGGATATAGAATATTTTACATACACAGTACATAAATAGATAATACAAATAAGTAATTGATACATGAATTCAGTATAGTTTAGTTCAATATGGAATGATACTGTTCACTAAACAAGCCGAAATTTTAAATGTATAACTCTACTTAGGAATTATTAAGAAAAAAAAGTTTTTTATAAATATATTTGTTGACACAGGTTCATGAAAGAAACTACAAAAACAAAAAAACACTAGTTTCCAAATGAAAATGATCATTAATATATTTCTAATTCAAACATATATGAGCAAAAATATAAATAATATGTTAGCTAATAAATGATTTTAAGAGTCATGTAAACTTTTTTCAAAATTGTAGAAATGTGAACATAATACAATCATTTAACCATTGGGCTTCATTGTTTAACAAACAATGTAAAATGAAATTAGGAAATTAATCCTTATAGATAGTATATTCGTTTGGGTTCAAAATAAGAAATGGGAGTGTAAAAAAGCTCTTTATACCTACAGTTCTAGTTTTGATTAACTTCACATTATTGCTGAAAAATACTTTCCCATCGTTCCACAATTCAAGTGAATTTTAGTCCTTCCTGGGCAGTTTGCGTGTATATGCCTCCCCTTAGATAAGGCTGCAAGATCTTGCCAAAGTGTTAGGCTAGTTTCATAGTCAAGTGCGGCGCTATACTGTTTACAAAATATTTTATTGCTAATATTGTTTGCGAATTTGGTGCACAGGGAATGTGCCCCACCTACCTCACCTGAGTTATGCCACTGAGGATACATATTTATATTAAATCTAACTGAAAAATGACAACTGAAACGATAACCAAACACAGGACAGTTGGTTTTAGCACGCCAATGTTCTAACCTGGATAGCTCAGTGATAAACCTTTAGCACACCAAATCATAGGTCCCAACTTCAAGTTTAAATGTCATGGAGTTAATTTTCAATTGTTTTTAATTTAATTGAAAACAAATAAATTGGATATAGTCGAGTCGTTGGTTGAAAAAGCTTTTCTGACAGTTCAAAAGGTTAATTTACTACCATATATTCTATTCATACATCTCAAAATGTGTTATTTTTTATATATGGAACCAATTTCAACATCTAAATATTTAAATTAGTATTTTAACCTTAGTCAAAGCCGGCTATTACACAATTTTTTTATTTTATTTCTTCTCACTCTTTCAAAGATTCTTCGTGGGGAAAACATAGTATATACCTGGATTTTCTTACAAATGAACCTTTGAAGCAACTTTAGAAAAAAAACCAATCAACTGTTTCCAACCTGTGGCCGGGTCAGTTTAGTAAAATGCGTCAATCAACACAATGATAACATTTTACTATATTATTATTGATAATATTTATCTAAAAAGACCACTGCAGATCACATGACTTTTAGATTTAGAAACTTTTTCTAGCTGCCAGATGTGTGAATTTGTAAGAAAATCGGGGTATAGTTAGGAGTTTTTAATTTGCTGTAGTTTAATGTGGCAACTCTCTTCTATGGGGAAGCAACTTACTTTGAGTATATAGATGGTAAAACTCACTCTGAAGATAAATTCACTCTAGCTGGAGAAGGGTTAAAAAAAATGGTTTCTTCCCTGAGAATAATGGAACGCAGGAAAGTATAAAATTAAATCTTCACTATTATTTAACTACTATGCAAGAACTTATTTCATAGCACAAAGTCTTAACTCGACTCTTAACACACTTTAGTCTTATAAATCACTTTTAGGTCCGTTAGCATTGATTGAATGTTAAAAAAAAACACTTTTTTTTCCCTTCCTCTCTTAATCATTATTAAGCATGCAAACTAAAAATTCAAAAATATTTTTTTAAATGGCATTTTCTTTAGTATTAAACTGTGCCTACATACTTTCTTTATGCACAAATATATCACAGAAAATAGGGCTTCATTTTGATCATAACGTTACCCTGATGACGCATTCACCGCCACTCACTTCACACGCAGTGTTTGAATATTGACGATTGTTTTGTTTTAAAATCCTTAATTGTGTCACAATTCAGCACCTAGAAGTATCTGGACAACCCTGTTGAAGAAATAGCCACTTACAATTTATAATAATAAAAAAGATTGTTCCACAACTCAAACTATATATTATAAGCCCTATATAAAATAATATAATTTTTTAACATAATTAAAAAATATATAATAGTGTATTTAATATATAAACATTTTAGAGATTGCACTGGTTAAACAATAGTTTCAGTACCAGCATATCACTTTCAATAATTATTTGAATAATCTTGATTATTAAAAAACTCTCACATCAATAAATTGATTGCCAGGGACTGGATGTTATGCCTGTCCTAGTTTTAAGTTAGATTATAAGGTATATCAAGCTACGACAGGCCTAGCAAGCTGGTAGTGGAAAATGAAATATATGACTTGAATAAAAAACTGATCCAGGCCATTGGCTGGAAACAGTAATGGATGTAAAAAAAATTATAAGTAAACAAATAAAAAAATAATGTAATTTGGAATAGGGCAAATCATGGTGTCGCCAAAATGTTTTCATACATTTAAAAGCCATCTTGTGGTTATTTATTTTCTATAATATGGTATATTAATGTATATTTTTAAATTAAATACAGTCAACTCTCGATTCTATGACCCCGGGAATAGCGTCCCTCTCAGTGTAACGACCCTTTTTTGAGGAACCGTGAAAAATGTGGGGAAAAAGGTTGAAAAGTTTAAGGAAATCGGTTGTAAAATGTGTTTGTTGCATTTATTTAGGTCGCTGCGTTGCAATTATCTTTGTGAGCGCTGTATTACTAGTAACTGGAGTGGGTCAGGTAAAAAAAGACACCACCTCATTAATGCCAGCCAATATCACTTGACTCTGTCCACCCCCTCCCACAAGCAAGACAATGTTTCCCCGCGCACGACTGCCGCTACATCACGCGCCAGGCTTGCTTTTGCCATTGTTATTTCGATTCTTGATTTGGTTACTATTTTGGTTTGATTTTGTGAACAATTTTTGACGACCCATGCTATTGTTTAACATTGTTGTTTTGATTTGGTTACGTTTTTGGTTGGATTCTGTGAAAGATTTTTGATGACCCACGCTATTTTTTTTATTTGATACGAACTTATAATTTTGACGAAATGAGTGAAAAGAGTACCTTCTTCAAGAAATAGGTAGGTTTTATTTTATTTACATTTTCACGTATTGTCTAAAAAATGCAATTTTTTCTTATGAAGGTCAGGGTTGGAACAAAATCTGTTAAAATTCCAATAACGACCCTTTTCCAGGGAATCGTGAAAGGTCGTAGAATCGAGAGTTGACTGTATGAAAAATGAAGTTCATCAGAAGAAACACATCCTTCTAAACATGTTTATATTTGCATTTCATCCAGATTTACTTGAGATTAACTGTTGAAAAAACCATCAATAGTTAAAAATAAAAGTTTTAGTGGCTGAACGAGCTAAGGTGTTGTTATATAGTGTTAGACTGATCTGCTGATGACAGGAAGATCAGGGTTCAAAACCTGATCAGGTCTACAGAGAGTGGTTTTCCCTAAATGGTTTCCCACTCTCCTTCCACTCAAATGCAGGTAGTCTTCCTCTAAATTCTACCAAACATATTAGCGTAATTAGTACAAAAGTGTAAAATTCGAACTGGTAGTGAAACTTGGTGATAAAAAAAGGTTTTTTTCTTATACATATAATGATTTTTTTAGGCATAAACTAGTAGAGTGCGAGGTGTACTCACCGAAATGCAAGTAAGTGGACAGGCGGCAAAACGTTTCTTCAGCACCCCGGGTGTCATCAAATGATGTCTGTCCTGACCATGGGGTCTTCTCTGTCCATGGGAGGTGGGGCATCTGGTAGTGTCTTGGTGGTGCCCTGGGTGAGGTAGCCTGCAGTGGCTGGAGTACCTGCTGAAAAAGAAAGAAAGAACCCCACAAGGTCAACAACAACTAGTATACAATTAGTCTCACCATAACTTGAATTTTGTTGTATTTGGAAGAAGTTAAAGGAAAGATGGATGGAAACTAGAAACATATAAAAGGGAACCAACACAATATGGCTTTTAGAACGACAAGCAGAACACAGTTCACATGTCACAATGCTGCCACTGGACAAAAGAAGTAAGGGCTGCCTCTCTAAGAAAATTGCTTGTTCCCACCCAATCACCCGACTTTAGTTTTATTATCTGAACTCATCAGTAGGGAATGTGAAGCGCGCAACTCAATTTCGTCAAAGAGAAAACAATACATAAAGAAGGAAAAGGAAATTGATAAAGAATGATAGAAACATGCAATAGGAACAAATAACAAAGGACAAGAACTAAAAATTTTAAGAATGCTAGTTTTATAGGGTACTTAATGTGCACTTTCTGTACCAACTGGTTATATCACCACAAAACTTAGAGACTGAATTTAATCTAGAACAAAAACAACATGCATTAATTCATCAGGGGAAACTCACATTTCACCAATGATACATCTTTTGTCCATGGCAGCAATCAAAGCCGGGACTCTTGGCTAAGTAGGCAGACACATTACCGAATGAGCTAAGGTGTTGAACTAACATACATTTTAAAATGTTAAGTTACCCGTTAGGTAGCCGGCTCTTGATGAGTTACTAATAAACAGATCGTGGCGCTGGTCTTTGTACTCCGCCCAAACCGACGACTTTTCCAAAATGGCGGTCACTTTATCACCGAGGAGCAAGCTTCGACTCATAGCCTTCAGCGCCTTCACAATCTGCGCCTTTGTCGTGGCGGGGTTTTCCAGAGTTTCTAAATGTCCCTCTAGAAGTCCCAAGAGATATGGCACCATGTCTGCTTCCAATGCCTTTGGAACACAGTCACACAGAAAATTAAAATCTCTATAGGACTTAAAAAAAATTTATTTGGACTTAAATGGTTTTGCTATCTTTTCAATCTGTCTGACAAGATCACAATTACTGTAGCTGCCTACTATCGAAGGGAAAAATTAGTAGCTGTGTAAACAGAAAGGTTTGATAATATCAATACCAATTAAATTTATATATATATTAATTTAGTTATATAAGGTATTTAACGTGCAATTTCTAAACCAAGTGAATATATCAGCACATGTGAATTTTCCATGAGCGGGAGCGAAAAGACCTACCAAATTTGCCGGTAAAGGTATTTTCACATACCTTCCAGGATTATTTTATAAGAGGTGATATCAGAAATTTTCTGGATTGATGCTATAAAACAACCGTTATGCCTAACTAGGCGTGTCCAAATACAAAAAATAATAATAAGCTATCAAAAAAATTTAGAGTGTGCTGGGTGAGTAAAAAAGAAAAGTAAAACTGGGCAAAACCTAACTGGAGCCCAGCACACGCAATAAGAACTATTGCGGGACTCGTCCCTGCGGTCACCCTCAAACTCAATAATACATGTCATTAACTAGAAACGTGCCTACTCCTCTGGTTTGAATATTAGACAACATATGTTAGTTGAAGTAACCTACCTAAGGATGAGCATATAAAAAGGTAAAATACAAACATAATAGTCTAGAGATCTTTTATTTAGTTTCAACAAGATACGGATAACAATTCATTGAAAGCAATAGCCTCAAAAAAAAATAGTGAATACAACATATGCAACCTTGCGTCATGGCCTCATAGGGAGGGCGCACAACGTATAAGCGAATAGCTTCGCTAATAAAACTTGGTTAAGCCAAAAAACAATAAATGACTCTTGACAATAACCTTAGCATAAATGTCAATGTTCAACATTAAAATATTGAGTTATTTCCTATCAGCCATTTATCATCTCTCTTTCCCATAAATGGGAAGAATATACAATATCCCAAATTACAGAAAACTAAAGTTGATGTTAGTCAGATAAACCCATAATAACTCGCCAACACAAAACAAATATTTACCCAACACTTAGTCGTCATGGCGGCTATCATTAACTTCTCATACGCGCTGATGGCGCCTAATACTCTAAGTTCAAGCGAGAACGATTAAACATAAAATATGAACAGAGCAATCCAATAAACGGAATCTAATGACATATTTCAATAAGCAAAAGCCAAAACCTAATATCTAACATGGAGTAATATAAATTAAAGTCCCTTATGCTTAGAGAAAATATATAGTACTCAAAATAAATATTTATGTCGCCAGATATTCTACTATTGCCCAATTCTTAAACTTAATACTCAAAACAAACATCAAGGACAAAGTTTAAAGTTACAGTATATTGATATTAAAAATAATCACAAGTGAGAAAAATATATTCGTGAAACAATGTCTTTTCATTGGAGTTCGTTATTATCAAGAATAAATACAAGTCCAAAAGATATCTTATCATAAAAAATAACTGCAAGTCCAAAATATATCTTATTGAAAAAGACACCATATTTCAGCCCATTTAAGAGATAAAAGCTTAAGTCCGCAAACAATATCTTTCAATTGGAGTTCGCTATTATCAAAAATAAATACAAGTCCAAAGGATATCTAATTGAAAAAGGCACAATATTTCAGCCCATTTAAGAGATACAAGCTTAAGTGCGCAATACTTGCCGTCAATAATACGTGCTAATATTAAAGTTAGAGTTTTTGCGAAGATTAAGAGTAGAAAGTGAATTTTGAAAAATAAATATAATGCCAAAAAGGAATTTATCTTACATGGTTAATATCCGAAGCCGTAGCTTAGCACAAGCTACTTCCAAAGCCAGTCCCAGAATGGCGCTTACCCCACTCGGTCACACTTTTATACAGAAAGCACAGCTCACAGCACACGGAGCGAGTGGAAGATAAGGGGGGAGGGGGGGGGTTCCAAAGAATATAATCAGGTGTGGAATGTTCTACTAGCATCTCGGCGGGAGACTTGAGCATAGGTGGAGTGTTTCTTCTTCCTTGTTGAAGATCTTTGCTGCGGGAAAGTCGTTGCCGAATGTTGGGATAGGCGTGACCTTCAGTATGTTGCGATCAGTCGTGTTGTTCGTGTGTGTAGTTGTGTATCCGAGCCGACGGAGTTGGTAAAATAGGTAAGTTGATTGTTATTGTTTGGTTTCGGGTAGCTTGTGGCAAACAATGCTACAAAACTTACTATAAGGCCTAGTGGTCGCCATCACCCTCGAAATAGTCCTCTTCCACACATATACACTTGTCCCGCGTTTCTCTCATTTTTGGAACGCTTCCTGGAAGTAATTTTCTGTAAGAGTGTCTAGTACTGCCTGAATCTTCTCGATGGTGTCAAAGTGGCGGCCCTTCAGCTTGATCGTCATGTTAGGAAATAGAAAAATGTCAGAGGAGGCTAAATCAGGGGAGTAGAGAGGTTGGAGGACAAGAGGCATCTTGTTTTTGGCCCAAAACTGCCGGGTGTAAAGGGAAGCATGATACAGGGCATTTTCGTGGTGCAACAGCCAGTTCTCTTGTCGCCAAAGATCAGGGCAACGTCTTCACACATTTTCACGCAGTTGCGGCAAAAAGCTGCAGTAGAACGCGGAATTGACTGTTTGACCTGCTGGTAAAAATTCTTTGTGCAACGTTCCTTTAACGTCTTCACCTGTTTGGCCTTTTTTTGGGTCTTTGTGAGTTTGGGTTTTTCCATTGGGTAGTGTGTTGCTTGGAGGGTCATAACCGTAAAACCAGCTCTCATCACCAGTGATTATCCTGGACAAGAAGGTTGCATCGTCGGAAGCGACCTGATGCTCATTGTGGATGTCAACGTGCTGCTGCTTCTAGTCAGCTGTCAGGATTCTGGGCACAAATTTGATGGTGACATGGTGCATGCCCAACTCAGAAGTCAATTTTTTTTAGCATGTTCCAAAACTAATACCCATCTCCTCAGCAAGGTCTTAAATGGTTCGTCATCGATTCTGATGAACGATCTGTTGAAGTTTGGCAACCATGGCGGGTGTTATGCAGCTGCTGGGCCCCCTTGTGTGTTCGTTGTCCTAAACGGATGTCCGACGGGCCTTTAACTGGGCATGATATTGAAACACTTGTGTACGGCTCATGCTTTCTTCCCCAAACCCTTGTTGAATCATTTTTAAGTCTCCATCACAATTTTCCCGAGATCCACACAAAATTTGACCCACACGTGCTGTTCCTTTTTTGGATTAATCGAAAATTACCACAAGCTATGTACACAACTTCCAAGACACGCTAGTGTTACCATCTATTCCAGATGGTAGTACCAGTCCGGAATTTTTTTGATACCCCCTCATATACCACAATCGACAGCTTTACTTATCCTCCGAAGGAGTTGTCTTATTGATTTTTTTCACTTAAAAAATCTGTCGATCCCAGCTGGGTTTGAACCCACAAAAATCGGCTCCTGAGGTGAGCACTTTACCACAAGACCACTAAGGTTGACCAAATTTAGTATATTATTCGATTCAACAGCTCCAATTAAACCAAACTAGAATAAAATCGATGAGGATTTAGACCATGGAACTCCCATAATGTGCCTAATCTACATTAATATATTTTTAATAACAATTATTGTGAGGTAAAGTAAAAGCTTATTAGTTATTATCATACTGACCAGAAATGAAGTCCCATTTTTTTCTCAAAAAACAACTTTAATAAACCTTTGTCTTTGGGTCCAAAGCTAATTTAATGGGCTTTTTTTTAAAAAATGTATAACACTTTTTATTTAACATAATAATTTGATCATATTTGGCAAGAATTGAAATCAAAATACTTGTTTCGCAGATGTCTAGTAGACATTTATAAAACTACCAAATTTACCCTGAACATACCTTTTTCCTGTTTATGGAATCCAGTATAGATAAAAAAATATTCATATACCTACTTAGGAGCCCATCTAATGGCTGATTAATCATGAAATTAGATAAAAGATTAGGATATTTAGGAATAAAGTTATTCGGGAACGAGTGGGGGTACATGGGGTATATGAGATAGTAGAGGAAGCAAGGGTGAGATGGTATGGACAAGTAATGAGGATGGAAAAGGAGAGATTTACAAAGAGAGCAATGGTAATGAAGTATGTAGGAAAAAGACCGCAAGGGAGAGCAAGAAAGAGTTGGGAGGAACAGATAACAGCAAGAGTGGAAATAAGAGGAGAATGGAAACAAATAAAGGAAGAAGTATGGTTAGATGAAAGAGGAGGATTGAAGGAAGCATTTTACTAAAACTGACCTTGCTATAGGTCAGAAATAGTTGAGGATGAAGATGATGATACCTGTTTAATAAGCTGGTCTTGATTGGCTGAAAACAGCCTGTTGAGGGTCTCGCAAGCTACGCCAATCATGTCCTTGCGAGCCTGCATGGCTTTTTTCAAAGGGTTTATGCATTCCGTGTGTCCCATAGCTTGGATACAAACCTTAAACGAGATAACAGATAAATATTACCGGTATATTTCAAATTATTTCTTAACATAGTTAAACTTTGTTTGGATTTGAGTAAAGGACTTAATGAGATTCAAAAGGGAGTTGTTGACTTTTGTTAAGTCCCTTACCTCGCTGGTGGCAAGTTGATGTAGCACCAAGATGGCGGCCTTGGGTACATCACTGTGCTGCTTGCATGACACCATCTGGCGACAGAGTCGAGGTATGTGCCCCAAAGAGGGCACCTGGTCAGCGAGGGCAGGTTGAGCTTGAAGCAAGCTCACCAAGGCACTAGTAGCTAATTCTAGGAGGTCCACCTTCCAGAAAAAAATCAGGGGATCAACAAAAAGAAAAAGAAGATAATTGATAGAGTACCATGTTCATCTTTGTATCCAATAGTTCTAAACTAGCTATAATGGACCATGGTTTATTTACAAGTGAAGGTGCAGGTGTTTAAAATAGGTAAATTATTACTATTATGTTCCTGATAAAATCAAATAATTCCTAGCACTAAGGATGGGTTTGAGAATATGAGTTAAGGTAAGTATGTTTGCAATTTTTATAACAAAACTTTTTTTAAGTCAGAATAAATAAAATATTGCTTTAGTAAATAAATAATATATTTAGATAAACTTTATACACATGGCATTGCAGAATTTTAAGTAGACTTTTTCTCTTCAGTGAAAAAGTTCCTATTTCAAATATACTTAAGTCATGATAAATATTCAGAACTGCTTTGAGATTATTATATTGTGTAAAAAATTCAACTCAATGCATCTAATCTACAAAAGTGTTTTGCTCTAAAAATTGGAAAAATATGGATCTTAACTCGCGTTCTGTTCTGTCCTAAATTAATGTTAACTGTTCTGGTTTAAGCTAAGTTAGTTTTAAGTAGTGTGAAGTACATATTAAACCCCTTACTAATACAATTGTATAAAAGATTGATTTCAATCGCAAACAAGTCTTAACTGGGCACAAACAATCTATTAAGCCTATTTAAATCAAATTATCTGCTTAGTACCTACTTACTCTATGAAATTGGGAACTCAAAAGTTAATTGCTGCACTTACAGGGGCATGCCACCTATCTCGAGCCAGTCCTATCCAGTCTACCTCATTATACCCTATCCCTATCTTAAGCTAGTTCCTATCCAGTCCACCTCATTACACCCAATTTATTTCAGGTCCATTCTAATGTTATTCTCCCATCTGTGTCTAGGTCTTCCAAATGGTCTCATAACATTAGGTTTGCCAGTCAATACCCCAAATATAGTTCTAGAATCTTCCATTTGTGCTGCATGTCCTTCCCACCGTAATCTATGAGACTTTATTACCCTAACAATGTTTGATGATAAGTACAGGGTATGCAACTCATTATTATGTAATTCTCCACACTTTACTATCTTAATCAAATTTTAGGACCAAATATTTTCTTAAGTACTTTGTTTGTGAACCTTTTTATCTGTTTAGTTAAAAAATAAATTAATTCACAAACAAACAATCAAAAATGAACATAAAGTCGGTATTTGTGAAGTATAAAGTTTGTTGCTTACGTCAGGCTTGTCCTTGCTCATGAGGTTCAGGCAAGTATCCAACAATTCCGAGAGGAACTCCTTGGGTCGACGCAGTACCCACCCTGGGTTAGCGACAAATAGTCTGAGGTACACTCCACCCACCACCAGCTCCCCTGGCGCACCGCACTTGGCCAACACGTTGTCGTCCGGCGGGCGCCATATCATCTGCGGGTTCTGTCTTTGTGCCGTGTAATGTCTGTGAGGTAACAAAAGGTTTGTTTTATTTGTGTGTGATAGTGCCAGTAAAAGTTATCAGAGCTTATACTATTCAATAGGAATGTGAAAAACTTTGAAACTTTGACTGGGCTTCGAAAAAAAGTCTAATTTTATTTCACTTAAAAAAATCAGCTTTACCATTACAAAGCTTCGCCCACAGAAATATTAATGGATAAAATACTCATTTATTTAGGTCCAATTGCCATTACAAATTAAAAACTAATATGCATATTTAAACAAATCTGAAGTACTTGAATTTAATTTGGGATAAAACATTATTTAACAACCCGCTTCAGTGGCTGCATGGTCTAAGGTATCACTCTCACAATAGACTAGACTTTTGAAGAAAGAGATTTGGGTTCGAATCCTGATGGGATGTACTGAGGGCGGCTTTGCCTTAATGGAATTCCACTCTCTCCACTCAAATGGGGATAAAATTTATTTAAATTCTACCTTCCTCATCTCTAAATCATTAGTGTAATTAATACACATGTGTATAGCCAGAACAGGTGGTAAGATAGTGTTGTGTTTTTTTTAATCAGAATAGAATGAAATATTACAAACAATCATGAAACAAAATAGTTTCTGAATAACTTTTGACCATACAATTTATATAAATAAGTACGATATAGGATTTTTTAAAGAATAAAACAAATAAAAAATTTTCGATTCGGCTTTGAGAATATGTAATATATTTGATTAATATTGAATTGGTGAACTTCGCAGAGCACTAATTTTTTTTATAGGAAAATATATGATTAACAGTTTTTAATAGGGCTCTCAAACTGGATACCTCGATCCTTACTGGTATCGAAAGAATTGATCATAATATTACGATTATCGCTATTTGATTCTTAGTTCTCGATAAATCTGATAAATAAACAAAACAGCAACATTCAAAATGGGTAATAGTCGATTATCTCCCATATTAATTTAGTTGCCGTATTACTTAAATACCGGCAAATTGTAAATATACCGTAGTGGCCCGAATATGGTACGAACCTGAATATAATATGACCCTAACATTTTGCATTTTGAGGTGTTCTACATGAAAAATAAATCGTCTCGAATAAAATATGAGCTGACATTATGACAATATCAAGAGGTAAAAACTTAACAACTTTGACACACTTTTATTTCAAGTAAAAGTTATGTGAGATTGTCAGAATATATTAATCGATTCTAAACAAACAAATGATATATAATACGTAGATTAGAATGGAAATTTTCTGTAATATATCTATATGTATCATTAATTGATAAATCACAAGGTGTATATTGAAAGCTACAATATTCCTATCAAATTAAAAATGGCTGCTATCCTGTGATTATATTCTTGGTTGATTTTCAATTCTTAATGTTTTATTTAGATCTTTGAATAAGACAAGTTTAATTAAAATAGAAAAAAAATTCGACGTAGTTAATAAAAATGGAGCAAAAAAGCTATATATATATTTTAATTCAATAGATTTTCGATATATTGTTGCGAAAACTTCATCATTAATTTCTGGTGAGCTAACGTGTGTAGGATCAGTTATGGTGGATAACTTGAAATTTTTGTAATGTGTGAAATGTGTCCTTTCCATTTTAAAACCCACAATTTATTGAATTAATTTTGAGTTTATTTTACTCTTTAGTTTTGAAGACTTTTATAGTGTGTTTAGTAAATATCTATAAGACTGTGAGATTAAAGTTTCAAGCAATCATGTGTTATAATGGCCGAGTCAAAGTTTCGTATTGAGGCGAGAGTAGGGTATCAGATACGTAAGATTTTCTATACAATTATGCTTGGAAAAATAACGAAAAAGAAAATGTTCAAGAATCGGAATTGAAGAATCGAGGCTGAACTTAAGAATCGGACTCGAGAAAAACAGGTATTGTGATATCTATAGTTTTTAAAATAAACCCTTTTGATTTCACTTAGACTTGGTTTCCAAAGTAAAACTAAGAATTAAACAATTTAGGAAGCTCAGAAAAAAAATATATATATATATATATATATATATATTCAAAGCTAAAACATGCAGTAATGGTTATTAATTTTAATTTGATCATTTACATCACAAATTAGTGTTAGTGTGAAATAAAAAATTAATCAATACAGTTTGTGAAAATGAGTGTTTATCATAATTATATGAATTATGTTCGGAAAACTACATTTTGTAAATAATAATAAATATCTAAATTTACATAGTTATGCAAAGTATAAAATACATTTATCTAATATTAATATTATTATATTTGAATATATGAACTTTAATTCATCTTTAAGAATATCTCATATTATTCAATTTCACTTGGCTTTGATGTGAAAATGTGGACTTTGCACTCCTAAAAAGATCCCTGTGCAACCTAAATCAGATTTATCATCAAGTTGAATATAATTGTACAAACTTTCTTTTAATCATGCAAAATGACATGAGGGATCTATTCACTATGAAATAATCTTAACTGTAATTAAATAATAACTAAATTTGGTGAATTTAAATATAATTGAACCCTGGCCTCTTGAACCAAAGCCTGTAAAAGTAATACTAACTCTAATTTAAGAGGGCACTTTTTATTTTGAGCTTTCTATAAAATGTTTATTATATAGCAATGGTTAAAACATATTTTTATATTAAAAAGTATTTAGTTACCAGAAGAAGTGTACAAAGCTTTGAAAACCTCAAATTGGGCACCAAAAAATATTTATAAATTATTTGGAAAACGTCTGTTTATTTTCGCAATAAATACTTTATTTTTAAGGGTGAGACCATCAAATTTTGAATTGAATTGTAATTTGTTTAATAGCTTTGATATACCTCATTGGTGGTTCAGACCCAATATAATTATCATAAAAAAAAAAAGACCCCAGACCATTAGGTTAGCATTTAACTGAATTTATGAATGTTATAATAGATTATAGCAAAAATTGTTCATATAATTATGTATATTTTCTATCATTCCATTATATTTATAGTTCTTCTTTTGTTAATTTTTTGCAAGATTTTAATTCAACTTTATAACTTTTTTATACACATTTTTTCAACATAAAACAATTTTAGTAAAACCTTTGATATGGCTTAAGAAATATTTAATATGCTCTATTTGACTTTTTACAAATCAAAAAAGAGGAGTTCACACTCTGCTATAGTACATTCATGACCTTTGTTTACTTAGATGACAGCTAAAATGCTACTAAAAATAGTCCCTAATGCATCCTTATGCCAACATAGCTTCAAAATGGCGACCGACAAATGTGATTGAACATGACGGAAACAATTTATTTACAATGATGGATAAAAATATTTCATTCAATTAATATTTTAAAATACGATAAAATAATCATAAAATAATTTATTATATATATAAAAAGAAGAAAAGTGTTTTATTTTTTCCAAGTAAATACGTGTCTGCACTATATTACACTTATAGATAACATTCCAAATTGAAGAATAAGTACTTTTAATTATGTTTAAAATAGTGTTTCAAATTGGGTAAAAAGAAATTACTAAAACAATGAAAGTGTGAGAAAACTTAAGTTTAAATTATTTTTAATGTAAAATATAACATATTAAAAAACTTAACATTTATAACAAAACAGTACCTCTTACAAGTGTTGGCAACCCAAAACCTAAACATGATTTTTAGAACGGTCATTTTGGTAAAAACCTATCATGAATATACTCGAGTCACTATGTAAAGTGGTTAGGGTTTTAGGCCCTTAGCTCTCAACCATTTCATTTATAAAATTATATTAGTTTGCCTTTGTTTACATATTAATACGCTCAAGATACTGAGAGTACTAAACTGATAAATACATTTTTCATTTCCCATTCATCTAGGCCTAATTTAATTCTCTTTATTACTATCAAATGGTTAATTATAAGAAAGTGTGGGGTTTTATGGTAATTATATGTTATGTACATCATAACCAAAGTTGTAAGCAATATATGGTTTAAATTTCAATTCCTTATCTTAATTTTCAGGCCTTTAAACTTTTAATCTAATAGTTTTTCATTATTTAAAGTCTTTGTTGGAATCATAGAGTCATTCAAATTTATTACTTTTACTTTTCATTTTAAGCATTGTGCAATGTATTAATAGCTGAACCCGGCAGCTGGGAGATACACCTGTGGCTTGCACGTGTGGTTTCTCAGGAGGGTGGGAGGTTTTGGCGCGGACTCCTGGTCAATCATCACATTCGATTTAGCATCTGTGTTTGATCCTATGTTAAAGGGAAGCATCAGACGCGGCACTGGCCGGTTAGCACGCAAACAGATAAGACCTGTATTCAAAAAGTATTTTTCGTAAGGTGGGTAAGATAGGATTTCGAGATGGGTGGAAAGAGATGTAGACCAGGTGGATAAAATAATTCTCCGTATTCATGTCATAAATAATTTGTTTCTCTACAATAAGTAACCCGTGGTACAAAATGTATAATATTTATTTAAAATAAAACTTCAAATTCTACTCTAAATAGTATCTCTTTAATTGGCCATGTCCATATACCCCCACCATTATCTGTATAACCCCGAGATGCTCTACTGGAACCTACTGACTGCCGTGGACAACAATTTTTTATGAAGAGGAGCAGGCTAGGATGGGCGACTAGTTACAAATAGCGTCCAACGGTGGGGCTGGTTACCAAAACAGCTGACAGCAGCGGGTGACTAGGTACAACTAGTTATATATATATATAAAATAATAATAAAGGGACAAGGGCATAATGAAAAGGTTTATTATTGAAAGAAGGAAGTACATTAAAAGTTAATGAGAATCAAATAAAAATATATTTCAAACTGTGCTCACTCCTCTCTAAGATGAGTGATGGCACTGGAGACTCGCTCGCGAGCGTCGTTGTCCCAGATCAGTTCCGGGTTCTCGTGAGTTCCCTCAAACATGTGCACACAGATCTGTGGGGAGTCCCTCATGGCATCAGCGAAGGCGGCAGGCAAGAAGCGGCCGAGAGCCAAACGCACCTTGGGGCCCACCAACTTATCGGCCCCCATGCGGGCTAGCAGCTCCGCAGTCTTTTCTCTCACAGCAGGTGCACTCGAGTTGCAGAACAGGTCCAGCAAGTATATCAAAGCTCCTAAAGTCGACAAAACAGCATCAAGAGAGAAGGGACAGGTATTAGAGGTTAGTGAAGATTCGACTTGGCTTCAAATATTTGTAAGTTTTGACTTTGTATCAAATAATCAGCTTCAGCTTTGTACTAAATATTCACCAGCTTCAACTTTATACCAAATATTCATCAGCTTAGACTTTACTAGAATATTTAGAACTTTGAAGTTGTATCAAATATATATATCAGCTTTGACTTTACTAGAATATTTATCATCTTCGACTTTGTATCAAATATTCATCAACTTCAACTTTACTAGAATATTTATCAGCTTCAACTTTGTATTAAATATTTGTCAGCTTCGATTTTGCTTATATTGACATTTGTCATTTGCAATAAAATATTTTCTAAACAACATTTCTTACCTAAAGCTATATATATATAAATATGCAAATATAATATTTATTTCCAACATTAAACGTTAAAAAATTGTTCAAGCTTTGACTCTGCTTTGTGAAGATTTAATAAAATTTGATTCGGCTTTGAAACAAAACTGTGGTACACTCCTTACAGATATCAGGAGCTTGAGAACCAAAATAATCCATGTCTCCAAAATTATGTTGTGACCAGTGACACACCCAGAGATTTGATTTTGGGATAGACATATAATAAGGTTGTATGAAATAGGTGGTGGAGGAGAGGGGAATGTCAGGGTGAACAACTCCCTAAATGTCGGGAGACAATAAAATGTATGGATATTAAATGCTTCTGGCATCTATTTGGAAGTTATTTCATCATAGCTGAGGGGAGAGTTAAAAAAATTAATGTAAATGGCACTACAAAGCCTATAATGTATGCTATCATTTATGTACTCCCCCCAATTGGGTATTTTGAAGGTACTTTAAATGTGTGTAACAGTATATTTAAAAAAATAACAAGTGGTTTTAAAATGTATCCTTTACATTTGACTCATCTACAGTGCTCTATATTTTAGTTATACCTTGTATAGTTTAAGATCTTAATGAAATTATTTGTGGCCCTGGGAGGGGCAAATGCCCTGGTTGCATCCCTCTTGGTGTGCCATTGAGTTTGACATTGCAATAAAAAAAGATAGTAATCAATTTAAAATAAACTATTTCAGTCTCCGCAATGTATATATTATGGATAGAGGGGAATTACTTTTTTTATTTCAGGATGAGAAATGAGTCAAAATATCAGGATTCAGAACAGGAAATTTTAAAATTACTCTTTAGAATGATCTTAAATTTAAAATATATGGCTTTCTAAACTAATATAATAAGACTTGTTAAAGTTATAATATTAAAACCAGCTTCGGTGGCTGCATGGTCTAAGGCATGGACTAGAATGCCGATGACGGGGATATTTAGTTTTTATCTTGCCCGGGTGTACTGAGGGTGGTTATTCCTAAATGATTTCCCACACTATCCAGGCAAATGCAGGCACACCTCTAAATTCAATCTTTTTCATTCCTAACACACAATCACACACAGTTCCCTCCACGGTGTTGCACTGAGTGGACGTGTCAGTGTGGAGCTCTGTTTTTTTTGTTTTCAAAAAATAGTAAAATTGGCACAATAAAAATTCTTTCAAAAGCAACTTGTGAGGAGAAGAGAAGACCACCTGAGGAAACTACTCTCATTAGTTAGTTGTTCGTGGTTTGTTTGTGTAATGTCCACTCAGAAATGAGTGCAGAAATAAGAGGTGGAGGAGGGAAAGTAAGAGAAGGCAAAGAGAGAGTGAAGAAGAAGGAAAAGTTCAAAGAGAAGAAGAAAATGGTGGGACAGACCAGGAGAGGGGAAGAAGAGAAGAGAAAGGAGGAGTCGAGGAGGAAGAGAAAGGAGGAGTCGAGGAAGAAGAGAAAGGAGGTGCCGGCAAAGAGGAAGAGGAGATCAGCGCGGCGGCCCTGAAGAAAATGGAAGAAGCAGAGGAGTTTGTCAAATTGAGATGTAGTAAGGATGGGAGGGTCAACAAGGAGAATCTAAGGGAGATAAATGATTAGATGTCAGAGCTCATACTGGAAGTTTTGTACAAAGAGGGGAAGATAAACAGGCTGGAGGAGGAAAACAGATAGCCGAGGAAACAGTTGAGGGGATCTGGTTCGAATATATTAGTTATATTCATAGTGATTTAGTAAGGGGAATTATAATGATACTAATTAATTAGTCAAAGAACACCCAATAAACAATAACAAAAGGATCTGATTATAAGTGAAAAGATATAATTTATATGAAATATAAGGAAAGAAATTAAAGATAGAAAAATATTTTTAATTAGAGAAAATCATATTGAGATTATAAGAGTTTGAATAGTTAGGGATAGTAACAAGTTTGAATAATACATATTACATTATATAGGAGAAAAGATATACTGAATAGAATAATGGCAAACCTATAGCAAAAACTTTAACTTATAATTCTTATTAATGTATGTGAAATAAGTAAAACAAGAACATGTTAAATATGGAATAAGTTAAAATACAAAAAACATATTAAAATTAGACAATACATACAAATAAAAATCTCATATTCTAAGGTTACATGTTAATGAATAAAACATTACTAAGAAAGATGTACAATTATAGTGAAAAAGTTAACATTAAGTTTAAAGGTAATATTAAAATAGATCCAGAGTTGTCAAAAGGACAAGTTAAAAATTTGACCAATGGTAGTAAACAGGGAAATTATGCA